>NIJG01000029.1:1793924-1827710 GCA_002201625.1 Euglossa dilemma
CCCCCGTTTCCAATCGTTAATACTTTAGCGTCAATTTTGCAAGGAAGTTTAGAAGTTTTTGTTTTCCTTTTTGGTTTTCAGTGAGAGAGGAATAGTGTTTACGAGACCAGAGCGTGAAGCAGAATTAAGTGAGATATGAGGTTAAAAATTGATAGTTTATGCGTATTTAATGGCCTGTGGGAGTTGCTGAACGTGGGAGAGTAAATTCTAGCATTATGTAATCAAGTAGAGGCAAAGTGCAATTAATACGAAGGTTTTAAGATAAGAGGATTAAAATGTGAATGAATCTGCCTGTAGTCGAGATCCTTCTTGTAAATATCTCCTAATTCAAAAATCTTTTGCTTTAATAAATTCATTGAAAATGAGGATTTTCCAATGAAAAAGTATTTAGTACTTGTTATCATATAATTATTTAAAAATTTAAATTACATATATTCTTAATACTTTACAAACATTATCGAGAGCAATAATATGAGTATAAAGCTCCCATTAAAATTACACCACAAATTTCCTGTCACTGAAAGAAATAAAATTAAACGCGCGGTGCTGTAATTGTAAGACAACATTTTCAGTAAGCAACGGTTTGTATTTCTACCGTATTGTATTCGTATTAAACGTGGTTTGGTAGCAATGTGAAATGTTAATTCCAAAGTTAAATAGGAAATCTACGTTTCACTTGTACGAAGTTCTAAGCAACGCGAGTTACGCTTTAGTGTCGAAGTGCTTGAACGCGAAAATAGTGCAGAGGGTAGGAATGGTTGACCTGGTTTTCACCAGAGTGGATATTTATTGAAATTTTGTATGTTTTCCTTAACCCAGTGCGGTGTCCTTCTGGAAGAAAGATGAATTTCAGACGATTCTCCGGGCACCTAATTGAGCAAGGACGTTTACCATACGCCAAAGTCTCTTAACAGCAAGATTTTTATTGTTTCCCTTAAATAAAACCAAATTTAACGAGGACGTCCAACGCACTCACCACGTTCCTAAATTTTTCACTGTATCAAAAGAAATAAAGTTAATAATACTACTTCACGTACAATTACATTTTCAGAAAATATATATTCAAAAGTAGAAATCGAATCGTGATTAAAATAAAGGAAAAACGAGTAATTACAAATTACAATTAAAACAGACTGAAAATGAAAAATTTAAGAAGTTGGAAAATTCAGAAAATTAAGTATTTTCTGAATTTAAGCGCAATATTGATATTTAATATCGAATGAAAGTCTCTAAAGTTGAGTTGAAGTTTCAGGGTGAGAAATAAATCGGAATCCTATGCCTGAATCAGAAATCGAGTGAAACGAGTCAATCGAATGTCAGACACCTGTAACCTCGCGCATCACCATTAGATGTGATGCAACGATTTTGTGGGACACGGACAGATTCGGGGTGCAGCGCATAAAACGAAAGTCGAAATTTCGCCGACTTTGACAAATGATGGCAGAGAATGTTGTTGTCGGAGCGATTACGAGCGGCCTTGAGCGGATTCCAGAATCCCCTTGATCTGAACTTGGAACGTCTCGTCGCGAGACCAGCTGGCGGCGCCTGTATCGATGTCTCTGACCATTCCAAAGACTTTGCTGGCGAAACTGATCGATTCAGGAAGGGGAAGCTAGTAAAATAAATAGTAGATTTCTGGAATGACTTTTTCAATTCTGGGGCAATTTAACCTTACTCTCCTCGCGAGTCCGATATTTCTGAGAGGAACGAGATGTTGACTGATCATAATGGCCAAATTTATGACACATTTTGAGATATATGCCATGCGATAAAAATATGTGAGAATATTTTCATCAATTTTTGGTCCATTTATTTCCATTTTATTCCCTATAATTAAGAGTAAAACAGCAATAATTATAGTTACTGGAATAAAATGAGCTCGTGTATCAACATCTAATTCAATTGTAAATATATAATCCAATTCCCAATATTGCATAAATTTCCAAATACTACTTTTTTTCCTCTTTCATTTATAATTCGAGAAATTAAACCAAATCCAGGTAAAATTAAGATATGAACTTTTAGAATGATAAGTAAATTACAATTATTTAATAAATTATACTTTTCATAGAGCAAGTTAAAATTCGTGTGATATTTTCTACAATTGTATAAAATAAATATTCCTAGAAATAATTTTTATCCATAGTTGATTTAAATAGATATACAGTATGTTGCGATAAATAACGTCTGGAAATACATCTATGAAATATGCAGATTGGTCGGAAGCTGACATAAACGCTTTTAAAATGTGTTACGAGCGAGTAAAATGGCAATCAAGTAGTGTAACTCCGTATCTTGGCAGACACGCTATCGAGAATTTTGCAATATTCAGTGGAATTGCCGGAGAAAAAGCCTTCCAGATTGGGTATCGGTGGAAAGGACTTTAGATAGACTCTATCCGTGTAGTAAATCACAGTTGGATCGATCGAGAGTGTCTTCTAAATGTATTACCAACGCAGAGAACTTTGTTCAAGAAACATAACTCGATATTAGGCCAGACAGCGTGTTCGAGGCACTGTGTCTCTCAGCTGAGTCGATTACAAAACTTTCGTAAACATATTAACGTAAATGGGGCCCTTGTCAATCATGCTGATACCGTGATTGATCAAACTAAACAACGCGTCGAACCATAGCCCATATAATACAATTTACACTACTTATAAAACTAATTTCATTTAATAACGAAGGACAAAATTCAATACTAATATTCACAGTCCACTTTGTCACGAAAATAATAACAAAAGTACTCCACGAACTTCAAACTTGAAACCCCATTAAAATATCCAAAACCAATATCTTTACCATAAACACATAACATTACGCAAATTTCCAAATAAACGCTAATAAATAAAAATAAAAATATTAATTCTCCTTAGAATTTTATCACCTAACATCTAAAAATCGAAATTACTTCTTAAGAAATATCAAGTCGATAAACTTTTTCCATAAATGTATAACACGAATATTACAGAAATTTCCAAACAAACAATAACAAATACGAATAAAAGAAATAAAATTCCTTCCATATCGCCTAACATCTAGAATTCTATTACACCATCCTCCAAAAGTCCGTTCCTGTTCTTCTATCACCCCAATAACAATCGACAACCCTCGTTAAGTAGTAGAACTCGACGCCGGCGCGGGCAGGGTGACGAAACTTGGGTTCGCAGCTAGCTCGCCGGTGCAAAAACCTTTTCGGTGTAGCAAGGTTGGGAAGAAAGGTTACTTAAGCGTGAAAATTCGATAGCAAGCGGACAGTGCATCGGCGTTGTAGCTGTCGGCCTGGAATCGGGCGGGAAAAAACTTGGGAGCGCTCTCGCAGCGAGCGGAAGTTCGCTCAAGTAGTACAAGTTGCCGTGGGGTCATCCAATGCATCGGAAGTGTCGTAACTCTCGGCGGGATCAGCCGTGAGCCCATTGGCGAGGGTGGCCAGAGGGTGGCAGGGGGTAGTCTTCGAGATGCACTGCCTGCACGAGCGGAAACTTTTTCTTAAGTAGTATAACCCGATTCCGTAACGGACCACACGTCCAGTCGCTAGTTCGGAGAGGGAAGTTTTTAATTGCGGCCATTGTTCGCGACGATGTTCCAACCGGTAACAAGCTTCCCGCGATGGGGCAACTTTCTATCCTTTTCTCTTTTCTTTTTTTTTTTTCTTCTTCGTTTCATTCGAGCAAAAATTACCGAGTGGAATCGGAACAGTGAGTTTGTAGTTGTGTTTTTTCTCGTCCCCTTTCTTTTTTGATTTTCAGATGGAGATTCGACGATACGAAAGACAATGGAACTGTTGGTAATGCAGTATAATGGTCCATATTTAATTTTAAACGAAATATATGGATAATTCAAATAGTAAAATAATCAGAAATAATTCATTGAAGCCTGGAATCGTGTTATCTATTTTCTCTTATTACTAAGAAAAGTTTGGAGAATTAAAGGAACAATTGAAGAATTATTTTATAAGATCATTTCACTTACAAGTCACGTATACTATTTAAAATTTTAACCTATTAATCACTGCAGTGGTACAAAATATAAAGATCTAATTTGCAACAATTTCTACCTCTCATAAATAAATGCATAAATGCAAATGACTTCAACTCTTTCACATTTCCACTCTTCCTTTTTTCATAAACTCAGATCCCAGAGGATTGCAACGTTTTCACCAGCGATTCCAATAAAACAAAAATACGAAAAAAATTCCTGCAATTCACCAAAAGATCACTTTACAGAAAACTCACTTCCCTTGACTCCACTGTAAATAAAGAAACAACCAACGAAGATGAACATCGCTAGTATCTCTCGAGACACACTTCCAGAAACCGAGTGAAGCCATGACAGGTCGCAAGCGTGAAATTAACGCAGATCGAAGATGGCGGACGCTTAATGATTTCTCGTAGACAAAGGCGCGAAAGTGGAGCATGATTCGCGACCAGCGTCACGAGATAACGGTGCCACTTTCACGGGGACAATGAATGCAACAAGATTCACGGAGGCATCCTTGATTAATGGCCACGATAACGCCAACAATAAGAACCGTCTATCGGAATTGTGCGCGCCGGCAACTGGAACGAGACCTGGGCCCGAGAAGATCAAACGAACCGGATGCAGATTACCCGAGAATTAAAAGAGAATTAAAGGAACCGGTTAAAGCAGACTGCACGGGGGTTCCATCAAAGCGGAAGCAGTCTTCCATCGGACGATAAAACGTTTATTACAGAGCCGTGAAGTGCCACGGTGCACCTGCTGTCTCTCAGGTCTCGGGCGTCTTGATTAAAAGCGTTATCGCGACACGCAAGACGGATAAAACCGACTAGTTCCTTGATCTCTGTCAAGAGCTTAGCGAGGATCCTTCAGGAAGCACCGAAAATCCTCGATAGCTCCATTAGACCGTCTTTTTGTCTCGTTTCGCCCTAAGAATCGAGGCTGTAATTCTCGTATTGTTGGTCCTGTTGGTTAGACTCGGAGATAATGAGGAAGCGAGACTAGGTCGATGGTGATTCTGCTGTTAGTGATTGCTTGCTCGGAACATCTGAGACCTTCTCAAGCGTTCGCCATTAAGCGGCTACCATAAACCTAGCCTTCCTCGAAAAGGAATATTCCCTAACAAGAACTGATCACGGAAAAACACCGAATTCGTCGGACCGTGTCGCGTGAAACTAGAACTATCTACTTACAGACAGGAACCGCGATAATCTTGAGGTCTTCGGTCCACGAAACATGGAATTACACGGTGACAAGGTGCATAACGAACAGACTAAGTCCACAGAACCTTTCTACGGGACGAACAACTATCGTAACTATCGAAGGATCGAGCAAACAGCGCTAAACTGCCGCAAAGTCCAGATTAAACGTCGAACAGCCATCCGCGGAATAAACGCGTGGCCAGAACAGCCATCTCAGCATTCCCAGGATACATCGGGACAATTCCTGGCGTCGTAAAACTAGTTCCATCGACGCCTCGAGACGTCGGGTTAAGGCAATGACGGATCACGTTTCAGGAACAGTTGGCCAAAAATGGGTTTTTGGTAAACCCATTTAGTAAATTTTAGTAAATAGAAAATATTATCGTATTCTAGATACTTCGAAGTATCTATTTCTCAATTTTCATGCAATTTAATGAATTATTATTCTCACAGCGGAGCGACGAACCTAGCGATAGAGAGAAAACGAGTGCTATCATCTTCGTACTTGAAACGTCTCATAAACAAAGAGATTCGATGTAATTAATTTTGCTCTTCTTGTATCTGATAGTTACGAGCATCTAGTATGCAAGAAGCACTGCACTTTTGTCGGAAGCGTGATGCTAAACTATGAATTTGAACGTTTAGCGAGGAAATGTCTGAAGTTTTCATAGTACGTCTTACTTCCGAATACCCATAACATGCCATAACACGTCGTACAGGCATAACTCATGTATCTGGGTATTCTGTATAATGTATACTTCGACGCTGACCTACCCCATTTTACCCGTTTTGCAATTTAACCAAGTATAGCTTGATCGAACGAAAAGGGAACCGTCGGATTTTGTTACGCGTCTGTGGCTATTCAGCGCGCAAGAAATTAGAATTCTAAAGAACTCTCTCTGCAATATTTTAATATTCCAAGCCGAAAACAGTCATTCTTGATAATCGTGGTATAAATCATCGAAATACCGACCTTGCGGTTACTCGAGGTAGCATAATTCGTATGCATAAAATTTTGTGGCTCTGAGAACCATGTATACTTATATGTAAACCTATTTTTGCTAACAATAGCACCGTGTTGATCCTAATTTTATCGTGACGTTGCATTAATTTACATTTCTTACCAATGACGATCAAGGAAAGTACTTAAATACTGCAAGAGAAGCGAAATTCGTGGAAGAAACGCGGCTGCGCCGAATGTCGACGAGTTTCTAGCTCGCCGGTTTCGGTGCGAACGTTGCCAAAGCTTCGGGAATTGGAAAAATGCGAGGAACGTTACGAAAGGACTCTAAGGTCGTGACTTAGTTCGATTGTTTCGGCTGTTTCGTCCGGCGAGAGTGGAAACACCGTATTCGCGACACGATTCTCCTCCGAGTTAGAGCGATCAGGCTATCACGCGACAGAAACGCTCGCGATCGCCTGGATACCGGTTTCCATTGGCACGAGTGATGTTCGATTACGTTCTCGAGGGTAGATAAGGCTCCTAGTGAAAGATGGTCGGCCTTTATAGCGAGAAGGTTGAACCTTTGCACGTTTCGCGATACGTGGCACCTATTTTCGGTGTACGCGGGTCAAACGGGGATTTGAGGAAAAATTTTGCTGGTGTTTATTCGAGAGGTTATTGGAAAAGTTCCAAATAGAGGTTGGATGTGCTGAGTTTGATGAAAATAATTAGTTGAGGACGTTTGTTTACTCGTTTTTAGGCTAGGACTGACAAGAATTGTAGAAGAGATTTGATTGCGGGAAGTTTATATTTTTAAAGGATAATTGGGAAATTAAATCTCAATTTTTTAGGGTTTAACTCCTTCCGAAACCTTTCAAGACCTTCCAACAACCATATTAATTAATATACGAAATTAATGATAATATAACAATATGCGTGGTATCGAAATCGAATAATTTTACGTGTTAATTATTACACGATTTTTTATTTACCACACAAATAGACAATGTTAGTTTTATAGCAGAAAATCTGTAAATTTCTAATCTTTTGTAGCCAAAAAATCGCTGAGTGCAAAAGGGTTAAATTGGTTACGTTTAATGTGTTGTTTGATTTATTGCATATGGTGCTGTAAGTGTGAGTAGCCAGTGCTTTGATAGCTAGTGGGAAAGTCATAATGTACGAGATAAGATTAATAGATTTATCTTGGGGATCTTTTTATAGATTCCTAGACCTTGAAATTGAATTTTGAGAAAAATGCTGATTTTTATTACCGATATCTAATCAGCTTTACGCAATTTGTTAGTGTTTGAGAAACATTGATCCGCTGATTATCTCCAGTGGAGAGGATGACATCACGAATGACTCGGAATTTCCAAGAACGAATCTCTGCCGGAAAGGAACGTAATTAATTATCCGCCGAGTTAAGAAGCCTAGGAAAACTGAAAAACTTTGAGGGATCTAAGAATTTTTAAGATCCCGTGTCAACTTCCAGCGTCGGAAACTTCGAAACTAACTCCGAAGAATCGTCGATTACTTGAAAAACCATAACATTAGCGAAGGTTTCAGAATGTTCGGTCATTAAAATCTTTGAAACTTGATGCACTAAAAACTTGGAAATTTTTGATCGTCTTCACCGATTCTATCTCAAACTTCATCCTCGAGGATCACGAACTACATTCGAATGACGAAAGAAAATTACAGAAGAACCGCAAACTTCTTATCAACCATAAAGTTATCAAATCTTTTAAAAACCATGTAAGAAATTTAAAAAAAAATAGAAAAACCGTAATAAACCAAATACGAAGTTTCTTAATTTTCAGCGCAATAATAAACACGATTGAAATTTTCAAAAACGACATAGAAAAATTAAAAAAAATCGTGTCGAACCAAATACTAAATTTCTTAACTTTCAGCGTAATAATAAACACGATTGGAATTTCCAAAAACGACGTAAGAAAATTAGAAAAAATCGTATCAAACCAAATACGAAGTTTTTTCATTTACAGCGCAATAATAAACACGATTGAAACTTCCAAAAACGATATAAGAAAATTAGAAAAATCGTATCGAACCAATATAAACGCGATCAACGCGATCGAACCTTCCAAAAGTAACGTAAAGGATTAGAAAAATCGTATCCAGCAAAATACTAAATTTCTCGACTCTCACTGAAACAATAAACGTGATTAAACCGGCGATAACACCGGCTGCAAACGAGTAAGGGGCGAACAAAGGAAGGGAAGAAAAATGTAAGAAGCCCGAAAACGGGGGAATTGAATTTATTGGTCAGCGCCACGCGATGCACAATTTCTGGGGGATGTTTTTCATCGAGATAATCAGCGCGACTTACGTTGGAAACACAGCTGGAAGGGCGAGTGGTGGTGGGTCGGGTCAAGAGAAAGGGCGCAGCCGAACTCGGTCAAGTTGGCGTTTTTCGTGGCGGAAAGGGGTGGCCCGTCGAGGGGTGCAACTGGAGAACGGGACACGCCATTTAGACAGCCCACCGTGGCATCTGGTGAGCATTTCGCCCTCTTCTATTAATTTTCGGCCAACGCTTCTATCCTCGGCCTTTCAGGCTATCGAAAATCCGACAAACTCGGGCTAGGAAGTCGGGAAAAGAAAGTTGTGGACTGGAGTGAACTTTAAAGGTTAATATCTGTTGGAAAGAGATGGAAACGTGATACAGCTTTGAAATAACCAGATGGAATCCTTCATCGATATCGAACTTTGGATTATTTCGAATTACTACTCGTCGTTCGGGGAATTTTTGGGTTCCGAGATGGACCGTAAAATGAGACTTGAAAAAGTGGATTAGTCGAGCATTTTGACTCGGAGGTCAAGGTCTATCGAAGCTCCTCAAAAAGTGAATGATAGGGCAAATATATCTTCTAATATTTAACCAGGAAGAATATTTGTAATTATTACACTTATTGGGTAAGAATATTTATTACGGTAATATTTAATACGTAAGAATATTTGTGATAAATTCTTAATCAATACTGATTTGGATTATACCAAATTATCGTCAATTAAGAAATTTCTATATTGGATGAATTTAACTATTTAATACTTCTCCCCGTTTAAAATAAAATTAATTCTCAACTGCTATAATATCGATAAAGTATATCGGTTACAAAATTGGTTTCGTTAAATAATTCGCGAGTAATTTGTCTGTGATAATGATGAACATTTTCGACGAACCTGTCTAAAATTAATGTTTAATTGCATTCGACTTAATTTAATTTCTTCGCGCAATTCTAGGAATATTTTGCGAACTTCGTATTGTCTGTGATTCTGAGAAATCGGTTAAATATGCAGGGAAATTTTGTACGAAGAAAAAAGAGGGATGTGTAAAATTGTGCCAAGACGATTTGAAACGATCTGAAAAAATTCGCGTCGTTGAAGTATCCGAGAAGTTTACAAGAACTTCGCGGAAGCCTGGAAATGTCAAGATCCTCGAGACACTGAAATTCCAAGGGGCCATTAAAAATTGAAGGAATGTGCACTGCTGAAATATGAAACAGAACGAGGGAAAAATTTCGAAATAATAACTTCCTAAAAACATTCTCATTCTGTCATTCTACGAATATTCCCAACATTGCAAACCGAACCAAATTTCATATCATACATATTTAAGAAAAATTTATAGCCAATTTAACAATTGTAAAATAACAAAATACCTGTCAAAAGAATACTTCGAGTATTTCTACATTGTCCCAAATTTATATTTAAATTATCACCAATAATACATCCGATTTGTTACACATCAATATACTTCAATATAAAAATCAAATAAATACGCTTCAAATTCTAAAATAATATTTTCCAAATTACTTCTAACTAGCGTCAAAATATCGAACACAAAATTCAATGAAAATTGTCGCAAATTATTAAATTAAATTCTCACATCAAGTTTGATTGAAAATTAATTAAAATTAATTAAAATTCCGATACGAAACATATCGACGACCCACACGAAAATTTCCGAAGAATATCACAAAATCGGGAGATATTTTTATTTTAAATTCATTCGCAGTCTGCTATAAATACTACACGGTCATGCGTTGTCTGGGCGAAGGGTGTCGGGACCATCGCTGATTATCATCACTTTTTCTCCGATATTTTCACCCCATTGTTCCTCGACCATTCACGTGTCCCTGCACGCTGTGTCAAGTTCGTCTGGACGTTAATCGATACATCGCGAACCCTCTTGTGTCGCCCACACCCCTCGCCACCCTTATTCGCGGTAACCTTTGTGCCTTCCATCTCATTTACTTTCGTGCTTCTTCGGGGGAAAAAAGAGGAAAATATAAGAGAAAGCAGGGGATAGGTAAGAAAAACCTGACAAAGGATGCTTTATTTCTTCGACTTCTCCCGCTTTTTAATAGCTCAAAGGGGCTTTAGGTGGATAATCGGGATCGAGATGTGGTAAAAATGAAAAGATAATCGCTCGATCTGTCCTGGTTCTACTTTAAGCAGAATTTCTGGCTGAATTTCGGAGTTTCGAAGGCGTTCTGCTATTTTAGCGTTCTGGTCTGGTTCGTTAGAAGTTAGGGGACAGATTGGAGGGAGAATTCCGGCTGAGGCTCATTGAACTCGCCGTTCCCGGTTGTTGATCTTGCGAGTCATTTATCGTGGGGCTGGGATCTTGTGGATGAAGATTTTAAAATTCAGAACGATACCAGGAGCGTTAAAATTATTCTGACTGATATTACAGTATAAATATTCGTACATTATGTAATGAAAATATTTGTTGTAGTATGTACATTATATTCAATGTACATAAATGACATTAATACTAATGAATATTACATTGCAATAAATATAATAAATTTTATATGACACATATTTATTATATTTATTACATTATAATATTGGTTGATTTCGACGATGTGTTATATTTAATTAAAATTGTAAGGGAATAGGAATAAATGTTTGTACAAATATCCTGCATTTTATAATCTTAAAGTAAAATACCTAGTGGAAACGTGGCAGAGTGTCATGAATATTTTAATTACATTCAGGTAAGAAGGGAAAAATAATTATTTCGAACGCTGGAATGGGACGTGTATTTGAAATAGAAATTTCTGAAATTGAAGATAAACAGGGAAAGAAATGGAGAGGGTGGAAGATTTGTAGAAAATAATGAAAATCCTCTACAAGGATAAATACTATTTAAAACACGCAAATTTTTAATTCCTATCTCGTAATAGGTAGATCTTCGCATAAAAGAGACGCGAAAAGGCAATTAAAAGTTGGAATTAATCCCGCTGCAAAGGCTCCAACACCATTCCAACACTGTTCTCTTCAGCTTAAATACCTAAACCTTCTTCCACTCTCGTGAATTTCCACTACGATGTTCTGAAAAAATATCACCACTCAACCGTTATCTCCATTGTATACCATAATCAATGCTAAGCTGTCCGTATTATAGTGTATATCTGAAAACTTTTGAAATTTCCATTATTTCCGGACTCTAAAAAATTCCGCGTATCGTAAAATTCAACCTTCTGCATATCATCGCGTTATAACATAATTCTATAGACGAACAGAAAATTATTCGAGAATCCATTGAGGAGCCCAAACCCATCCCACGAATTATCCCCAGTCTTTATAAAATATCAGGAACTACTAAAACCAAGTTCCTACAACCACATGATTATTTTTTAACGCGATATCAAAATAATTCTATACAGAAATACAGAGTTATTCTCAAAACCAATATTAATACCAAATTATCCATACCTCAAATTATTCTCAATCCCTTCAAAAACTCAAGTATTATTAAAAACAATTTTCACGCATAATGTTAAAAAAATAATTCTATCTATAAATATTTTCAAATCGTTTCAGTAACCTAAACACAATTCTCATAATACCAGTACAAATCTGACACCAATAAAACAATACCAAATCATCATCAGACCTTCAAAATCTCAGATAACTTAAAAGCAACTTACTTCATACTTTCGCGAATGGTAATTTATTTTCAAACCTGTTCAAAAAACCAAATACAATAAAAAACATACCAATACACATCTGACACCGATTTCGCACCTCTAGATTATCCTCACACCAATCAGAATTCCAGGTACCATTAACAAAAATTCCCTATAAATCATATTAAAGAAATAATTCCACAGATGAGTAGATAATTATGCGGAAACGGATTGAAGAAATCGAATACCAAACCACAACTGCCAGCTGAACCATATCCATTCACGAAATTGGCCTCAGTGCCTGCGAAACCTCAGGTACCATTAGAAAGAACATGCCGCACGACACATTCTGAAATCTCCGAAATCCCCATAATCCTCGGCGCAACATGTGCCGTGAGCACCGTAAACAACGAGCAGTAGCCATAAATTATTGAACGGACGGAAAGTAAGAAATGTTGCAGTCCCAATACCGTGTCAGCTCCGCGGGAATGCTGTTCCCGGCGCATAAAATCCACGCGTCCCGTCAGACCGACGGATATACCGTGGAAACGCTCGCGGAAGCAGGCTACTGAAAAATTTATTGCACGCGTCCATTGTACTTCTTGTTAGAGAGCTTTATCGCGTATTTCGCGCCAACGGATTTCCCTGGATTCCTGTTAGCCAACCTGCCGATTCAACCCGATCGCGCTGAGACTTCTGACAATCAGTCGCGCGAAAATGTTAACACTGAACCGACCATAATCTAAACGAACGATTTCGAAAATTTTATCGAAAATCCCTGACACGACTTTGTTACCTTGATTACTATGATTTCCACGGTTTTTCTTTTAATATGCGTAACAACCAGTCGCGCGAAAATGTTAATACTGAACCAACCATAATCTAAAGGAGTGATTTAAAATTTTTTATTGAAAATCCCTTACTCGATTTTATTACCTTCATTACTATGATTTCCACAATTTTTCTTCTAATATGCGTAACAATCAGTCGCGAAAATGTTAACACTATACCGACTATAACCTAAACGAACGATTTCGAAAATTTTATCGAAAATCCCTGACTCGACTTTGTTACCTTGATTACTATGATTTGTACAATTTTTCTTCTAATACGCGTAAAATTTAATTTCCAATATTTTCCTTTTCATATTGTTCTGTTTTAAAGATTCTGTTCTCTTATTATTTCAACTTGTTTCTTTTTTTATTTTCTTCTATTATTTTTCTTGATTGGTCTGGTCGTGGCAGCTTGAGCGTTAAATTTCGCCAGTCGAAACGATCATTTTTCTTTTCTTGCCCGTCAGACAACTTTTTCTTTAATGACAGAGCTCGTTTGCAGGTGAATGAACAAAGCGAATCGAGATTTAAGAAAATCGAGCTAGGGCGCCGGTGACGTGGACTAATGTAACGTTAAGGTGGAAGATCTGGTAGGGGTGTAATAGAGGCTGCTGGAAAGAAGGGGTGAGACTTAACGACTTATGGTAGTCAGTGGGAGGAATGAAATGTTCAAAGGTATCCAAGGGGTTTGTTCATATAGAATGTTTCTCAGCTTTGTGATACCCTTTCTCCGAAATTTATATCTCGAAATTTAAATGTTTGATAAAAAATACTACAGATTTAAGAATTCCAATTTTATGCATTTAATAGAGGAACTGATGAATAATCTCACAATGGCTCGTTCTGTCAAAATTAACCTTGATTCTTATAGATAACGAGATAATATTAATGTACTATATAATGTAACAAAATTTATAGAAATCAAATTTAGATTATCATCTTTTCAAAAAATTTTTAGAAGAAGAATCAGACGATGGAGAAAAAGATTCCAAATTTTACAAATTTGTAGAATTCTTTTTCCAATAAAATAAAGACTTCGAGATACCAGTCGATTCTCTTCATATGGAATATTTCTTATCATTGATTACCGAACTAAATATTAATTCCACCAAAAGCAACGATAAATAATTTTACAAAAATTACCGATAAAATACGTCTAAGATCGGCAATACCGACTGGCTCAATTATGCTAATATTAAATGGAATACCTAAACCAAGAAGCTGTATACCAACTTTGAAAACATGACGAGGTTATCTACGAGTTTTACCTTTCAAGTTTCTCACCGCCCTCTGTCCCTAAATATTTCATATTTTCACTGGAACAGGGTTTACGCGAGTGTCAGGTCGGGGCATCGAAAATCGAGGGAATTTTCCGACGTATTAAAAATTGAAAGCAGCGGACTTTGTATTTTTTATCAGAGGCCAACGCGACGTGCACAAAATTGCACGACGGGGCGCAACGACTTGCCAGCATTGCATTTCGCTCGATGCGAAGTTGTGAGCTTTCGATTTGCATGGTCCACGCGCGGCGAAAGTGCATTGCATCTACTCTGAGTAAATTTGATGCATCGTTCAAATTTTCGTTTCGACCTGCTCCGTTCGAAGCGTGTCGACGGTGCGACTCTGTCTTACTTTCGCGTTTATTCCCGCTTTTTTGGAATTAGAAGCGTGACAGTGACCGGAAAGAATTTTACCAGTTCGTATCGCAAAAATATCACGGAGATAATTTAGAATCTTCTATGCCAAGTGCAAATTAATTTGGATAGAAATATGAGAAATAAATAAGACTCGCGTGTGCGTCGAATTTTGAAAGAATTAAATTTTTGTGAGATTTTGAGGAAATAGGAAATGAGAAACATTGGTTTAGAGGATATTTATTTTTCTATTACGATACTAATACGAGTGATAGTTCATTTTTCACCCCGATATTTCATTGTTTAGTTTGTTATAGTGTATTGAGTAATTATGTACGATATCGACGCAACAAAATTTTTAAATTCGAGAAGTATCGGTTTGTAAAAATATTCCGATCTAAACGCGAGAAATTAATCTAAATGATATTATTTTTTGATCTTAAATCTCTTTGATCTTCGATCAGAAAGATTTAATTGTGAAATTTTAGTAAATTTTCAATAATCGTCGGAAGTAGCGAATTTTTAATTAAGGTACGATATTGTGTGTTCAAGTTATTTAACAAATAACCAAAATATCTATTAATTAATTTCGAATTATCTTATTCGCGACAGAATTTTTCAAAAGTTCCATGTTCCTAGATCCGTTGAACGATGATCTACGCGAATGAGAAACAACAATGAGCCCGGATCCTATTAATCAAATTAGATTCCGGAATACCCTGTACAATCCAACAATTCAACATCCGAGGAATAACACTTGTCAAAATTGACTTTAAAACCGAACCGTAAAACCTACACTCCACTTCACAGGCACAACATTTATCTTGCTTTCTGTCAGACACCAACTTTCCTGGGACCATCCCCGGTAACAAGGGCTGAAATACATCTAGGACAACCATCAATTTAAATTCCGCTAATCAAACGGAATTTCGAGACACCCGGCATAATCCAGCGACTCGACAGCTACGAAACAACACTTGTCAAGATGTACTCTGGATTCAAAATGTGGAAACCATCCTCCACTTCACAGTCACAACATTTATCTTACTTTCCGTCGAGCACGAACTTTTCCAGAACCAGCCAAGTTAACGAAGTCTAGAACGTGGCTCGTGCTGCTATCCATCCTCGGATCCTCATCGATCCGAGACTAGCTCTGGGAATTATTTAGGATAACAGCCTATTCTAAAATTTACGACCCAAGCGTGAACGAAATTTCGCATTTCACGGGATTTTTTCGGAGCCAGTTACAGCTACTTTGCATGAGACGAATTACTTTTTGATCAGGCCGAGTGTCAAGCCTCGAGGAATACTAGATCCTTCGTGTTATACTAGCGCCACTAACCAGATGATAAATCCATGATCTATTATTTGAATTTCTCTTCGATTATTATGATAGACGATATCATTAGACTACTTATCTTATTTTATTTCTTTCATGGAAAAATCTTTTCACTGTAGGAGAGTATGAAAGTTGGAATTCTCATTTGACGAAGTTGAAAAATTCTCGAAGTACGAAAGATTGCGAATTTGACTTCGTCTACTAAGTTGTAAGAAAATAATCTTCCTCAGAAATGAATCAGAATTAAATTTTTTTAATGGGAATTAAATTACTATCCCTTAATAAATTAATAAAAATTAAATTAAGATTTTATTAATTTAGGAATAGGATTGTATTAACCATCAGAATATACCTAATTTTTTTATTTTTATTCTTATTTCTTTTCTTTTTGAAAAGAAGGGGTCTGTTCTTCAAAAGCTTGAAGAAGCTTTTCACTATAGAACAGTACAAAAGTTGGAATTCTCATTCTCATTTGACGAAGTGAAAGAATTCTCAAAGCACAAAAGATTTGGAATTTGACCTCTCCTATTAAATTATAACAAAAGAATCTTCTTCTTCGGAAATTAATAACAAAATAAATTCTCTTAATAGGAATTAAATTAATATCCCTGGATAAAAATAAATTCGGAATTAATAAATTAGGATTTTACTAATTTAGGATCAGGATATGCACACGTGTGACTGTTAACCGTTAGAACAATAGATCTAATTAGAGATAGCTGACATGATGGGCTAGTGATAGAGCGGAGATAGAGGACAAGGACTAAACGTCCTCTATACGTCAGGAGAGATTTGATTGGGTCAGGCCCTGCTCACTTTTGACTGACGCAATCTGTCAGGACATCTCGTTACGGTAAGTGTCCGTACATAAGGACACCTAGAACACAATTTCTCCTCTTGATTAATCGTCATTATTATTCATTTCAATTTGATCATTCGCTCTATTTCTTTTCAGGATTTCATCGAGATACTTCTTTCAATTATTCGTACCTGTTCGTTCATTATTGTTAATCTCGTCTGTGATTCAATACTGAACATCCAGACACAAGGACTCGAGCCTATTCAGAGTCACCTATTCAGACTCGCCAATGTGAGATGGAACTGAAAGGACATTGAAACGAACAATTACACCCTACGCTGAATGAGATAAGTGTTACACTTTCTGAAAATGAACATTTCCACTGACAAATTCCAACCTTTTGTTTATTTCTTAAATACCAATTCCTGGAAAATACTGCTATTCTCGACGCGTTGTAGATTATAACTATTAATCGAATCCCATGACTGATAAGAAATACAGGATACTTTGACGTTTATCTACAATTTGTTAGAATAAAACCAACTACAATCGTCTTGAACCCTGACAGTTCATAGATTCGCGTCTTCAGCTTCATCTCATAATTACCAGGACATGAAACGAGATTATACTAGCTATTGATCTATTTTCTTAAGTTTCAGAAACGACATTTGTTCATTTATAGTGGATTCTTGAAAGAATGTCCAGAATTCACACATTTCCAAAAAAAGTCCACCTAATCTATGGGATCGGATACTGTGAAGTCGCCCCTGATCTAATCACACACTCACAACGTAAGATAAATGTCCTTCAAGAACACAGTCACCATCTCTCAAAAGTGCAATGATAAAATATAGATATATCATCGTTAATCTGTACCTAATATATAACAAAGAATCTAGAAAACTCGGAATTACCACGAACACTCTAACTCCCCATGGCTTCAGAACCCTTACTCGCCAGACCAGTCTCACAAACACCCTAAAAAATTAATCGAATTACGCAATAATGGAATTACGTGTCGGCAAAAACCGCAGACCTACATTGCTCATAGCCAACTCCTGGAACTAACGCGAACAAATCCTCTGGCCTCTCCCCAAGTGGAGTATCTGCGGTGGAAAAAATCGAAATTCGATTCTCGCGAGGTTAAAAAGACGAGAGCAGGTGAAAAGGCAGGGTCTGATCGATCTGTCTGGTCGATTCATTTCGCTACAGGCCCTGACCCGCGGGTCATCACGGCTTTGACGGGACAATTAGGTATTAGAGGGCTTGCGGGCGCAATAACGCGGACAGAGGATCGTGCACGCGTGCAGATCACTGGATAATGATGATCCGATAAATTGCGTTAATATTCCTCTCCGTTGATGGACGTGACTTCCGGCCGCGACACGTAAGCCGGTCGGAATCCTGTCGGATACACTACCCGATGACCTCTGTCTTCGAGCCGATGCACTTAACAAAATGCAAGGTTAATGACGGATGAATGATCGATGATCGAATTGCTGTCTGATACATGAAACCAGTACGGTAATCGACGGAGCTTTTTGATCGAGGTGCGAAGCTAATTGTGCGATCATTATGAAACAGGTTTAAGTAAAAATTAAAGAGAAGGAGTTTATCATTTATTTCGCACCGCGTTATTTTAAATTAATTTAATAAAAAAATATATGTGGGTCCTGAACGAATGTCAGGAGTGGATAGAACCTTATGTTTATAAAATTTTTACGATAGGGACGAATGCCAGGAACGAGTGAATGTTTAGGGATGCGGTCCCAAGTACCTGGCCCATCAAAGACCCAGACTGCATGGAAATTGGTGAGTGAGAAAAAACGTCTGTGTGTGAAAGAAGACAGAATGAAAGGTTTATATAGCAGTATAGGTTTTTAGTTTTTAGAGTTTTTAGTTTTAAAACAGTTTAGTTTGAAATAAGGTAGCACCATAAAAGTATCAGTTGTAAAACAAAGTTATTAGTCAGTGATGAGATCAATAGATTATTTTAATAAAGGTTATCGTATTCCTAAAAGAAGTCGCAATATTGTTCAACTTAATTCTCTCCACCAATAACGATCCTACATATATGACTTAAAGCACTTTCGTAATTATATGCACAATTATTCTTGCTAAAATTGTATACCTAAAATCGTCAGAACCAATTAGGTTATTTGCTGATATCCTTCTATAATGACATTTTACTGTCTTAGTGTTCTTTATCTTGAAAGTTTCAAGCCTTTTCCTGGATTTATTGACCTGGTTCCATTTCCATCTGTTTGCTATGGGTTATATATCGAGCAATAAGATCAACAGTTTTTCACAAGTCGATTTAGGCTATTATTGAAGTTTAATTCAGCTCTAACAAGTACGAAGTACTCCAGCACGCCCTTGGTGAAGGATTTCGTATAAATAGCACTTGTCTAAGACTTAAAAGCAATCCTATTACTACTAGGTAGATTATTAAGTGTTAAGTATTAAGTACGACAGCGTTTGTACTTCTGCAATTATTCGAGAGGTACGATTGAACATAATTAAAGGAAGACGTTTCGTTTGTACGTTTTACTTAAATAAATCGTCCGTGTGATTATCGAAAATTGGCGTGTATTAAAGGAAACACAGTAAGTCTGTGAAAGCTGGAACAGGATGACACGGTAGACCAGTCTCACGGTCTGACTACACCGGGATGTAACCACTGGAAACACTGTATCTCGACAGTGGGTCGACTGTGTACCTGGAATCGCCAAACTTTTCGACGATAATTAAATGGAGCTAGTTTACAATCATTTGCCGCCATTACCAAGTCACTGAAATATAGTTCGACGACAGTTAGCCGACTTTCGAAACACGATGTTCCCAGATTGTACCCTAGTATGCCAGGGCCTTGAAGATCCTCGCGCCACGTATTCTAGGTTACCTATATAAATTTTAATAATCTCTAGCTCGTACCGAACGAAGATTGTCGGAAAATCATCGGCATCTATACGAATCATTACACTTAGAATAAGATCAAACGCAAAAACGCGTAAAGATATAAAAAATTTCGTTCGAAAAAATCTGAATTTCAGGAATCTCGTATTCGGTATAAAACAAGGCCACAAAAATGTCATAATCACAGAAGCTTTTGTAGTATCACGAAAATACATAAAGACCTCGTAAAAAAGGAAGTCTTTCTTTATAGGGATGGGAAAACCCATGGGTCAGTGGGCCTAAGATCAAGGACCTCTTGGAAGAAAGAGGGTGCAAAGGAAAGTAAAAACAAATACGACCATGTTTGAGAAAGTGATGGGAAAGTAGTAACGCTTAACACATTGTTGAGCGGCTGTTTTTCTCAGAGTTTATCTCATACCACTGGTTATTTTTCCGGACTCAGATGTGGAAGTGAAATTTCTTTCAAAGTTTCTTTTTTTTACAGCAAAGTGGACACAATTTGACAGATTTTATTAACTGAATATTAGCTAAAGAATACATTAAATGAACAAAGCAGACGTGAAACAGAAGCATAGATTACCACAATTTATTACCCAACAATTTCTATATTATTCTACACTGTTTTTTTCTAAAAACCTCTTTGATTAGAGCCACACCGACATCGAGACACCAGGAAAAACGAGAGAAAGAGTAGAAAAATCGTGATTGAGCTGAAAATTTACTCGATTAGTTCAGGACAGGTGAACTAAAGATCGCACATAGGAGACAATGATTTAATCGGTTCAGCCGGATCAATTCCGGCTGAAACTGTCGGGACATCCTTCGATTACACAGCTTCCCTGTGTGTCTGGCTTGAGTCTTGTTTGACCGAATCAGCCTAATTAGAAGCCAATCGATGAGCGAGGGAATCAACGTCCAGGGATAATGCGTCGCCTCGATTGCTCATTGGGTCCAGATTCCAGAGCCTGTAACCTTGCCACGATCAGCCACGGAGACAAAAGCTGCGTCGGAATCGTCGTACCCTTTTCATACTCGTTGCGCGATTCCAGCTGTCCCCTTCGCCCCGGACCCCTGCTCGCATGCGAATGATCAAAGAGAATGAACGAATTTCCGATTCGGATGCGTCGACCTATATACGAAATTCTGTGTGCAGGCTCATTAGTCTCGTTTAGACGCAGAGCCTTCTGGAATTAACGTGTTCCGAGTTTCAAAAGATGCTTCGAATTTTGGCAACGCTTTGAGGTTTCGTTGGAGGTTCGTTGCGTTTGATACCGATCGGAAGATAGATGAACGCGAGGCCGGGATATAATATAGCCTATGATCAATCGCGGGTCGCTTTGATCTTCGAATTATGAAACGGTTATATAGCGGGAATATTTACCGTAACCACAGCTGATACACTATTCGCGAGTTCGCGTTGGGAATGTCCGAGTTGTTTCGCGCACTTCAGGGTTCAAGGAGTTTCGAAATTTTTTCCCGGCCCATCGGAGAGTCTATTCGAAGCGTTAGATGCTTGGAAGAGTTATGGATTATTGGAGCGTGGATTCACCGAAGAAAGGGTTTGAAAATTAACGAGCTTCGCGTGTGCTTTATGACGATCCGATCACTTTCTGTATTTATTGTTGCCTCGTTAGAAAGAATTCGATGGTATTGGTCTGTTTCACGTGTATGGATCCTGAGGGAGAACAGGATTTCGTGGTTTCGTTCTACCAGGATCAGCATAGTCCAATTACTTCCTGCTCTGAAGGGAGTCTGCTGAGAAAGCAGAGGTGCTTCCACCAGGATGTGGTCCTCCAAGGAATCGTAGGTTTTAGAGTTTTCCGGGTAGAGAAAAACGGAAATCAAGAATATTCCGATATATCGTCTTGTCGAAATTATACTATTGTCGCGAACAACTAATAATTTCACGAGTCTAACCTGATGATAATATAATATAGCTATCATCTTGTCAAAATTATACTATTGTCGCGGACAACTAATAATTTACTGAGTCTAACCTGATGTTAATATAATTTAGCTATCTAACACTGTGCTAATTTTATTTACTTTATTCTTGCGATACAGGAAATTTCTTGACTTCTGAATTACATCAATATTGGCAACCGAGTTCGTACAATATGCGAAGAATCGTTTAATCTATGTATTTTTGAATATTCTCTTACTTTTTACCACTTTTCATCACTTTTCTAACGCTTTAGATAAAATTTTAGGACGTATATAGGAACTGAACTTCAAATTCGAATATTTTCCAAGGCAGTAAATTTCTGAAAATTTGTTTTATCCTTTTCTTTAACCTTTTTCTTAACCTAATGAAATCTTGTGAATAAACAGACTGTTTTTCCAATTCTTTATTTATGTATTGTCAAAAATCATGATATCGTAGACGTTAAATTGCGTTATATCGTTAAATTGCGACGCTTATGTTTGTGGAATGTATGTTTAAATTGAGATATTTTAACTACAAGATATTCCAGTAAATTAAATATATACATATACATAATGGAGCAACGAATTTCGTCAACTTTAATGACGCAATGACATTTATGACAGTAATTGATCGCCACATTTCAAAACCTAGACGTTCGATGCATCGAAATGGGAAATATTATATATAAAAAGATATGTGGACTGGAGAAATTGACATTTGGCCAACTTTCCGTCGAAATTTCCCAACTGTGCGACCAACGTTGGGAAGGTGAATAAACGAAGCGGCATTCTATTTCCAAAGCGTTCCACTTGGAAGGAAAATAAACGAAACTGTTCGCAGTGGACGGTGATCTGCGATATCGAATCGCGATCCCATCGATTCCCATCGCTGGTTCCCGGTTATGAAACTTAAATACCCACTTAGCGCGGAGTTTCGTAACTCGTTAAAGTATCCGCTACTTACATAGTAATCGATTTTCAGCCGGTTAAATTCATTACCGTGCAAGAACGCGGCCCCTTAAGCCTTTAATTAAACGTCGAAGCTCTAATAATAGACGCGACGTTACGTAATTCATCGTGCCGTTTGGCTAATTTCGGCCAACTTCCGCTCAGCCGATGATACACCCCGTGCTGGAATAGATTGTAACCGTGCACGATTCGCAATCGTGTCGGGAATTTCTAATTATAAACCGGCAAGGTTGTGCACGCCGCTTTCGATTCTCTTTCGTGTTCCCTTGCAAGTTAATTCGCCCGATAATTCCCCCTCTTTTTCCCTCCCCGCGTTATTTTCTCGCCGAGGAACGCTGGCTGGATAGCCGAGATGGATTCGAGGGCTGGATGTTAATTAACTCGAATTAATCGGTCCTCGGTATTATTTATAGCGTTGTCACGAATACGGCACGATAAAATAATAATTGCTATAATATGCTATACACAGTACAGTATGTCTGGAAATTCTTCTGCGTCGTGAATTCGTGTTCTATACGAGACAATCGAGAAAAATGTCATTAAATTGAATTAATTTTCGAGGATGACCAAAATTTAAAACACGAAACTACATCAGACGATGTTTCTGTACGTGTGAGTGTTTTGTAAGATTATAACAAATAGTTGCGAAATTAATTAAGTGAAATTGGATATGGACAATTTTTATTTCAGAATTTCTAGAAAATTTATACGGAATGCATATCGCGTGCACATTTGATTGCATTGAACTGCACTCTCATGAGATAACCGGTGTCGCCACCTTTTGGCAGATAAAGTAACTGCGAGTGATTTTTCTTAGTAGCATTATTATTCCGGAAATGATACTATATATTATATTGATGCAATAAAAGCGATATTATTTATAACTCTACGACAACGATATCGTAGTCTATCCATGAAAATACTATAATTAAATAATAATTACGATACAAATAAATATGCTATAATATGATGAAAATAATTTAAATTGAATATTTGGGGGATTTAAATTAAAGAGGGTGAGATTGTAAATAAGTGAAAGGTTTTTTGTTAACAATTATTTCCGCGAATATTTAACAAACATTAGGAATGTTAAGCTAATACTGTTAACGTTTCGTTGAATGGATCGGTAACAGTATAATAAGCGTGTTTCAGATTTCTATCTCCGTGAAATTTACAATTTCCCTCGTTCATGTTGCAATTTTACTAATCCACTGCACAGTAATAAGCCTAACCTTTCTTCCGCTGTGTCGCATTTAATCACCGTCCTCGAAAGGGTGGTTAAAAGTGAAAATGCAGCGATATAACGATACGTAAATTAAAGAAAACGTTATATGCACTCAGCGAGACAAGTGAATAGGCTGAAGCTCGTTTAAACTGGAATCACGTCTGATTGATAAATTACATTGTAAATTTTCCGCATTTATGATGAATTACGATCCGAAGAAGTAGCTATCTAACGAGGTGAATGCAATCGAATGAACTCGCATGGGACATTTATTATACCAACGCAACCGATATTCCCTATATTGAGAACACGTTTATTACGTTTATTTGTTTCTTCGTTAAACAGAGATATTACCATTCTCAAAATGCTACCATTTGTATAATAATCACGTGTCATTATTTAGTCGTCGGAGCAAGAGTCACGTGGAAACTAGTTAAGAGGGCAGTGAACGTATCGACGAGGAGTTATTAACCCGTCAAGGATTACGAATCCATGTGCAGAACGCCCACTATGGTCGTGGAATCCGTATATAGGCCACCCTAAAACCATGGTATTAACTTCATGGAAATTCCTCACTTCCGACATTAAATCTTTATCCATTTAGTTACCTAATATTTAATTACCCTTTCATCTCTTATATTCGATATTAAAATATTTAATAATTCTCGTTACATTTAATTTTCAATAACTTTCCATAATTCCACGAAAATTCATCATCCTTCTTTTTTTCTCTTTAATTCCACAATATTTCATTTTTCTTTCCTCCTAATTAAATATTCGAAAGTTTAGAGACAAAATTTAACTATTCTCGTTGTATTTAATTTTGTGACAATACTCCGTGATTTAAATGAAACACGAATTAAATTACTCACACATCAATCTACCCCAAAACTCTACTCTCAGATCACCCAGAATAAAAACAGGAAATCCCTCAAAAAAGTTGAAACTCAAAAATACTTTGCTCGCGAAATTTCTTTTTTAAATTACCATACCTCGTATTGGTCGTAAACTGTACTTATTGTTAGCAACTGTACACTCAGATCGCGCAGAATAAAAACAGATAATCCCTCAAAAAAGTTGAAACTCAAAAATACTTTGCTCGCGAAATTTCTTTTTTAAATTACCATACCTCGTATTGGTTGTAAACTGTACTTATCGTTAGCAACTGTACTCTCAGATCTCCCAGAATAAAAACAGGAAATCTTCAAAGAAAGTTGAAACTCAAAAATACTTTGCTCGTGAAACTTCTCTTTTAAATTACCATAACTCCTAAACTGCACTTATTGTTAGCACGGTTTCGATGCAACGCGAATCGAATTACTCGTGTACCGATCTACCTCAGAACCGTACTCTCACAAGAAGCAGCATCGGGACGGGAAATCGACAAAGAAACCGGAAATTCGGAGACAGGAGGAGAGACACGGAAACGAGGCTGGACAAAGTCAGGTTAACAAGGATTCGAAAGAATCCCGGCCTCTTTCGGAACACACGTGCACCGATCGATGGAAATGAGTCAGCCGCGCTCTTTCCTACATAGGTAAATAGGTTAGCGGCATTGAGCGTGCGCCTTTAAGGCTGCTTTGCTCTTCCTTACGAGCCGCTTAGCGAATCGATAGCGGGAGAAAGCGAAATGTCCCCCAAACGAAAACGGTGAATCCGTACACGTGCAGCTGCAACGGGCCATCCCTTTCTTCCTTTCACCCTCCGGCCACCCCTGGCTCCAGTTCTTGCACTGTCGTTAATGAACTCGTTAGGGCCTGCCTATCGAAGCAAGTCCCGCGTCGAAAAAGAAGGGTTTTCTGTTTTTCTTTGCTCCGCTGTGTTGCAATGTTCTTGATCCATATTTAATTACATGGTAATAAGAACGATAGTATTCATGAGCGGGTGGTTACCGGTGACGAAAGTGGTGGTATGTATGAAGGTCTCGCTGGGCTGCAGGGACAATTCGGATGGAATTTCGTCGCGAGCTTGCGAGTTGGAATTGTGACATCTGTGATGAGAATTTTGGAAAATGATGTGATATATGGAGAAGTTTTGGAATGATAAAGTGATTGGATCTTAGGAGATTATGACTGCAATTTTGAGTGTTAAAATAACGATATGCATCGGGAGAATTTTGGCAAATAATTTGGTAAATAATATAGTGAAGTGGTTGGTTCTGCAAAGGATCTCACTGAGGTATAGTGTTTGTGATTATAAAGAAGAAATTTGGTTGCAATTTTGAGGATTAAAATAATGATATCAATGGTGAAAATATTGGAAAATAATTTAGTAAATAATATGGTGAAGTGGTTGGTTGTGCAAAGGATCTTACTGAGGTATAGTGTCTGTGATTATAAAGGAGAAATTTGGTTCCAACTTCGAATGTTGAAATAATGGCGTCGATGGTCAGAATATTGAAAAATAATTCGGTGTTGTATGATAAAGTGGTTGGATATATAAAAGGTTTCATTCGGGTATAACTTTCGTGATTATACGAAAGAAATTTGGTTGCAATTGCGAGTGTTAAAGTAATGACATAGATGGTGAGAATATTGGAAAATAATTTGGTATTGCACGTTAAAGTGGTTGGTTGTATAAAGGGTTTCGTTGGGGTATAAAATTCATGATTACCGGTAAGGAATTTCGTTGTAATTTTACGAGTTGGAATAACGGTGTCGACGGTGGGAATTTTGGAAAATAGTGCGGTACTGTATGGTAAAGCGGTTGGTTGTATATCGTGGAGATAAATTTTGCACAATGAATTTGTCGAGAATGTACTTTTGAAAATGGAAATTAAGGGGAAACGGAATTTCAACAGAAGACAGAGTAATGTTAGTAACACTAATAATTGTGAGAGTAAGATTTGTAGGTGAATTAACATAGACAAAGTGCTATAGACAATATAATGAGAAACTGGGAAATTGCGAATGGACGTATTAATACACGGTTTATTTCAGGTATGTTTGGTGACTTATGGTTGTTGTATGGAAATTATATTTGTGGGGAAGTCGCATAGAAATTAACGATATTAGTAAAGTCATGTATCGTGTACAAAGCTGCGGATGAGTATAAATACGTGTACTTTATTTCAGCCGTATTTGGTAATTTATGGTTATCAAATATAAGTTCTATTTGTAGAGAAATCACAGTAAAATGACAAGTATTAATAAAATTACGTATCACAAATATGTAAATCCCCAAAAATTCGACCAAAATGTCACATTAATACCCTCGCTAATTTTCGATGAAATCTTTTTGAAATCATTTTCTTCTAAACACGTGTAACTCTAAAACCTAGAAATTACACCAGAATCTGTGAAATTTACTTTAAATAATAAATATCCCACCTGTCCAGATATTAATAATGCTAGAAAGAAGGAGAAAAAAATATCGAGTGACTACGCAGGATAACAACAATACCATTGGCTGGAAAACCGAGTAAAATATTTTATTAACGATCACTGGGAGTAATGAAGTCGATTAAATTGCTAATGAAAGATTGGATATTCGATCATAGAGGTACACGAGCAGTATCGAATTACAAAGCTGTCCCGTTGCAAACGAAGTTACAATGAAAAAGTACCATCGATTTACATGGCAAAGGTAACAATCGGGCTGCGTGCTGGTTGTTAAAACGAAACGCGAGCAACAAAATACATAATTAATAGCACCTCCTCTGGACGTTGGAAAAATGAACAGGATCGAACGACTGGTCGAACAAACGAAGTTCCGTTCGTCGAAATAAACGCGATCAACAGCGCGTGGTCGATCAGAGGCCAGTTCAACTCCCTGTGCACGCTTCGCGATCAGGATAACGAGATACATGCTTTCATCCAGCCTCATCCACGAATTTGCAACTATTACTCACACTTTGCGTCAAAGTTCCGCCATGCTCACCGAAGTATTTGCATTCCGGCATCATTTTCGATCAACTACGCTAACTCTTCATCCTCGTCCTGGTGATTAATCCGTTGCTTTAATCGACCGGTTCATGCGGCAAAAGTTCACTCAGAACGTACTACTGCTCGTGTGTACTTCTGCGAGAAATTTCTGATACACAAGCAATAAATTCGCAATTTCCAGAAGAAATTGATGCTACGTGTGTTAATTCGCGAGTAATATTGTAGTATAGAAAGAAATATCGCGATGCTATTAGGCTGAGTATTAAATTTTTGAAAAAATCTCGGAGAAAAATTTGGTGTAAATGTGTGTCTGACCGGAGGCGACTAATACTACTTGTCTACCTCTGGATACACGCGGACGTGTACTACTAAGGCGTGTCTGACGGATGACAAATACGTTTGACTAGTGGCGGATCTATACTACGTAGACATGTCTGACCAGTGGCATGGCTATATCATTTAGATTTGTCTGACTAGTGGTAGACCAATATTAATTAAAAAAGGTCGTAACCATTACAAAGAAGTTTGTAGAATCACACGATTAAAGGATTCAGAAACTTTGAAAATTGAAGTGGAATAAAATTACAGCAATGTTGCAAAATGAACGATAAAAGCACGAAAGGTATTCCGAAGGTATTTTCACCTCGAGACATTTCTGGAATCGGGAACGGAATATTCGAATAATTCAGAGACCAAACAGGAAGAACTGTAGTTAAAAGAATGTTTGTTATTGGCTGTGAAATTTTGTTTCTTTCGAGATGCGCGAATGGGACAATCGCGACGCGATATTTCTCACTGAGAGGAAGATCAAATGGAAATAGGTGGAGCGTTCTTTCGCAAGGAGTTAGCTGCGAAGTTAACAAGTGTCTTGCGTGGAAGTTTGAAGTGTATGTAATAAAAGACAACGAGCATTTGGCTTTTCCAGGCATCCGGGTGCAGCACTATCATTTTATCACCCCATAAACGGGCAATGACGTAAGCAAAAATGCCCAGATTTTCAGAGGTCCAATTTCTGGTCGTTTATTAAAGCGAATTTTAATTTTAAGACAAACGCTGCAGCGAAATTCCTAATTTAATAAAATAAAATTAATTTAGATATAAATGATAGCATGGTCAAAGAATAATTCTTAGAACTGGCAGATCTTCTGGAATAATAATTTATTAGAGCAAATTTAAATAGGACAGAACATAACAGATTATTTGAAACTTCCGAAAATTAAATTTCCTGGTAGCTCATTCGATAAAATTAATTTCCACGAAAGCAATGGAATAAATGAAAATCCGGAAATACCGAAAAATGAACTTTTATTCCTTAAATAAGTCACATTCAGCCTCAAACGATGAAATAAACGAAAATTCTCTCCGTTTAATATCCCACCTCAATTTTCACTCGCCTGTCAAACAAATTACATCGCACAAAGGCAAATTAAATCCCAAACTAATTCTACTGTTTCTCATCTCACACGCTCGCTATTCAATAATTGACACCGACGATACAGTACAATCGATATGACACAAGTAATAAAAAGAAAATTTCAAGATCGTATCAGAAACGTACAAAAATAATTCAGTGGCATATATTGTGGATACAAGTGGTGGAATTATTGAATTAAATGAAAAATCCACTAAAATGTCTCGCGGAAGAGTTGAAATTCGGCAAGGAAACAATGTCGCGAGAGAAATAACAATTCGACATGTCGAACCATCACACGATGAATTTTCTTCTAGAGGGAAACCGTATTAAGCTCAAACGAGACCTAAATGGTCAGACGAAACAAAAGTTCCCGGGAACAATATGCCTTTGGTCAATGTGAAAACCGCCTGGAGGGGCGAAATTTTCAAGATGTTTTAAAAAGCGACCGATCGTTAGCGAAAAGCTTGAACCTGCAGCTTTAAGACGAATAAAAATTTCCCCCTTTCCCGTTCCCTCGAAAGAATTCTCGAGGAGAAGAATGGAAAGGCGCGGCTGCTATCGCAACGTGTATCCGGCGTTTCAACTTTAAATTGCTTTCTTTTAATCTGAAAACAACGCGTGCGAAAAGAACTCCGAGTTGACTCTATAATGGCTCTTTCGCGGTTGATAAAAATGTAACTTTGTTATCGGGGTAGTATTTCACTGCGATGGTGGATAGATCGTAGAGGTTAAAAGTAAGGTTGTTTTATTTAATTAAAGTTAATAGAAGCGCGAATGCGTCGAGATATTAATAATTATTGTACACTTTTATAACGATTTTTGAACTGTGAATTTCAATAATGACGTATTCTAATTATTGGCATGCCAATTTTGGTAGTCACGTATTGGGATTTTGGGTGTATTAATTTTACCGATAGTATATTCAAATTTTGACGTGAAAATTTTAATAATACATTTCAGTTTCTGATATATTAATTCTTACAAACGTCGTGTCTGAATTTCGTTAATTTCTGTTTTACGAATATTACAATTTTTGGTATTTTAATTCAATATTCCAATTTTTATTCGACTCATGTTTCCTAATACTCGAATAATATTTTAATATCGTTACCACGTTGCACGTTATTTTTTTTAGACCATAGTTTACAGTCGAATATTTAATTTAATTTTAAATCGAGGATAGAAGAGAAAGAAGAAATGAAAATAATTTTGTAAAGAAGATTATAAGGAACGATGTAATACAGATAATTGCAGGAAGTAATTTGTAGAATAAATTAATTTGAATAAACGTTTACTTCGATCTAATGAATAAATGAAAACGAAAGAGGATTAAATAAATTTTTCAACTTGTCAGAAGTGGATGAAAATTTATCTGACACTCGGTAATGTAGTATCAAAGCTGTACTTAGTGCACATACTGCCAAAATCCGAGGATGAATAGCATTAAGACGAGATTTAATAGAGGTTTCAGCATGACCGAGTCTGCAACGAGGTTAATAAACTTGTTGAAATGAAATCTTTGGTCAACTTTCTCTTGGCAAGGGTGATGTTTTACAACTCAGTCTATACTCTACGTGCTAAGTCCACCAACTTGTACCAAAGTTTCCACCATTAATGGTAATCCGTGACAATTCTCCACATTCTACCGATTTTCAGTACCAAATATATCTCTATATCGATTTACACTATTCCAGAACTAATTTTCAATTATAAATTAATTAATCGAATAAATTTACCAAAGAATTACCCAAAACAACTGTTCGTTATGAAATATTTGAAGTTATCGCAGCTTTAATAATTAGTTTACTTAAACATCAACAACAAAATTTAAAAAATTCCTAAATTTATCATAGATAAAAAGCCCTCAAAATGGAACGTTACAAAAATTAATATTTTACTCTTCCATTAATGAATAATTAATTAATATTTTTCGACTAGAATGTTAGACTGTAGAAACATGTATTTTGAGAAGAATATCGAAAGATTATTAACTTCCGAACTTTAATTTTACCTGAAAAATCGACCGATTTACCACGCGGAGAATTTACTCGAATTCCGCGATTTTATTCGAAAAATTTCCAATCGTTTCGCGCAGCAATTGCACGTGGAAACGCGAGAAAGGGATCCGCGGTATTAATCCTCGATTCTCAGATAGCTTTTGATGTTCACTTTTTCCGTGTCATGGGATTATCGATATTCGATGTTTACCATCGACATTAACGTTGTTATCGGAAAGAGGAGATAGTTGATATCCTAGTTAACGCGGAAATCCGCAAATGGAAGACCACAGCGACCGTGTATCGCGAACTGATTCGAACTGATCAACTGAGATTCCGAGTTGATTGCGGTCATCGGGAATCTCGACGCGATGGCTTGAAATCTTCCAGCACTCGAATCCGCGTTGCCAGTATTCCGGCTGTCCATTGTTATCAAAACTAATACACAATTTAATCCCGACACAATGAAAATGTTTACTTCGTTTCTTCTCTCTCCTTTTCTATCTAAATTCGTTGTTACCAAAATTCGTTCCCTTTGAAATAAATTGACAGCGAGTGACTAGTTCGCGAAATTATAGAAATTTATGGATAACTGATGAAGTATATGACGTCTCTATTAATTAATAGGAAAAAAATTTGTATCTATAATTTCTGTTCTTTGTTATAATTGCATTATTTAGAAGGATGAAAATACAGATGATTGTACGTTGCGAGAAACGCATACGCATATCTTTTTATACGTGATCCGATATCAAATATTTGAAGATATTCTTCTCGCAGTGAAAGAGCAAACATGTGAATACTCGGAAGAGGCTTACTACAGGAAATATATAGGTTAATAGCGAATACCGAGAACAGGTTAATATTCTCTGCACTTCCACACAGTCTTCCCATGCTTTTATTGAAGAACGTAAACGTGGAAAGGATACGGGTTTCCGTGCAAGTGTATTATCAAGTTCCATTTCGATACGACAAAGACATAATTTGGAATAAAGTTTTCGAATAAATTGTTACAGCACCAAACTAACAAGCTCCGAAAAAATTGATTCCCTTCTGACAAAAAAAAATTTTTTCTCCCGCTTCAATCGTTTTATATTTTTTAAAAACGAGTAAAAATATTCCCATACGATTTGACTGTGACGATTAAAATTTCCACCGAAATAGTTTGAGCAAACATTTACCGTGTAATTTAAATGGTTTTCCTGTACGAATACGAGCTTCAAACCGTTTAATCATTCCCCTGACGATCTAGGTTAATTATCGCGTTCCGTACAGCACCAGCAGGTGTCCTATTATTTACGAACGAAGATATACGTTTATATAACACTTTCTTCTTGTTTGTATCCATAGAATTGCTCGGCGAAGTTTGGTCGGGAAAAACTGGGAAATTCTATATAAGAAGAGACCACGGAGCTGGAACTCATTTGTTACTCGAACGTCGACGAAGACAGATCGAGACGTAGAAGATTTAAGGGTGGTTTTGTGACATTAGCACGGTGAATAAAGGCCAGTTATTCTATTCAAGCTATATTTTCTTCGTTAAGTCGAATATTTCAGAGATCGAAACGATAAATTCATAAATGTTAAATTTATTATATCGATAAATTTATAGTATTCGAATTTATCTTTCTCACAAAGTCATTCACAACCGATGAAAAATTTAAATTAATTAACAATAGAGCTACCGACTTATAATGAGTATCTAAATATATTTTTCACGAATGAAGATAATTGTAATGGTACGAGGAAAATGAATAACTACGAATAATTGCGTTTCGATCTGAATGAAAATAGGCAAAAATTTTGTCAAAAGAAGTTTGTATGATCTCAGAAACTGTAAAAATAAAATATCAGAAAAGAGTCATTCTCATCTCTTTGGTAGTTATAAGTGTACCTCATTCGAATGTTTTTAATGCATACTGATAATGGTATCTGACTAGAAGTAATATCGAAAAGTTCGCCGAATTCATCGAAATTATTTCAAATATATTTACGATTTCGAAAAACCTTAGATAAATGAAATAAATTACATTAGATCTAATCTTCATCCACGAATGAAACGGAACGAAACGCAATTACCTGTCAAAAACCAGTCCCTGCCGAAACGAAACCCTTTGCTACCTGACCCAAAAGTAGCCGACCCTCGAGAGTATACCGATAGAAATAAAAATCGAAAAACTAGCCGAGAATCTGGCCAACAAAGTGAACGTGGAGACCGCGTAACACAGTGGCTGGCATCTCAAAAATATGTGTACGTATAAAACCGTGGCTGATAACGGGGACCGGGAATCACGATGAAAGCAAAGTAGAAAAGTTACTTGGCCGGGCTCCAGCCGTGAAAGAAAACCACCCCTCGTGCAACTCTCTTTCTATGCGACGCGAGCTCTGCGCCATTGCGGAATACATCCTATTCCATCTGTCGTCCCTTTCTCGGTTCCTCCCCGATACTCCCGCCATCTTTCTTCGATTCGCCATTGAACCGAGCGCGGGAATTTCAGCGTGCAGCCACGATTCCAGACGACGTAGGCCTTCGCTTTGTCGCGGAGAGAATTCCGCGGTAACGAGCCTGTTTTCATCGCGATAACATCGAACGCGGACGTTAAGCCGGCTGCTCGGTGAAGGTCGCGGGGTGGCGGAGAAGCGTGGGAAATGGGGTTCGATTTTTTTTCCTTTTTTCTCTCTTTCTTCCTTTCTTTTCTCCTATTTTTTTTTTTTTTTTCTTTTTTCCAAAGGATGGCGGAATTAATTGGAGTGCTGATCGTTGCGTGAGAATTCTGGCGAGGCGGGG
>NIJG01000029.1:1828338-1862240 GCA_002201625.1 Euglossa dilemma
TGCTTTACCATAAAAAGATTCCTGACCTACAAATTTCCCAGACTTCCTAATCTCTAAAGAATTAAATAACACAAATACAATTTTCCAAGCTTCGATACTCAGCGTATACCACCAAATTCTGCATCAGAAATATAAATTCAGCATTCCAACGAGCCACCGAAGATATCAAAATAGACCAGGTTAGCCTGATTAAACGAGATCGTAGGGGAAGAAAATCGCCGATGTCGAAACGGTGAAATTCACGGGGACAAAGGGAAGAGTATCGCGATATGGAGAGGTGAAATTGGCAGAGACCTCTATGGAGACGCGTCGGAAGCGCGCAATCAAGATGGTGGCTCGTTAGCCGGTGACGTTGTCGATATCTGCGACGGGATGTGGCGGCCGAATCGGGCCGAGTCGTAACTCGATTGTGTGTATATTGCTAGGATTGCATTATAGATACGTCAGAGGTTGCATCCAGGCGATGCATTAGCGTAGTCGCGTCACGTAATTACGGATAGCAGGCGGACCAGCGCGCGACTCGAGCCGGATGACAGCCCGACGCCATATTGTTCCGCGGATGGCGCCCTCGCGGCCTCAGCTAAACTTATTCGAGGCGGAAACCTGATAATTCCGGCTGGTTATTATCGCGTATTAGAAGCTAATCGTTCCGTTCGCTGGTAATTGAACATAAGTCATCCTGGTATTAATGTAACTCGTATTAATGCAATTGCACGATCCGCGGTATAAATTGGTTTGAACGGGAATTACGGTAACTTGAAGCTTTCCGGATATCGTATTAATCGAGCATTGCCAAGGACACGAGTATTCTCTTGGCTGAGTAACGGAGAAATTTTGAGAATTAAGAACAATTGGGTAGCTACGACAGGGAGCTAAAAATTTCGCGTAATTTTCCTATCATTGTCGCGGAGTTAATCGTCGAGAAATATTTACAGGATCGAAACGAATCCAAGGATGCTACTGGTCCTAAAATCTTGGAAACAGTGGAAACTTGCTACTACTTACGAAGTTGTTACTTTGTTAAAACAAGGTAATGCCACGTAATAAAGCGTACTATTAATACAAAATACACTTGATGCGCGGCTCTTAATGGCATCAGAGTTTTCTCAGCTAAGCACGCTGTTTTGCCACAGGAACTATCATCGTTATGCAACAAAGTTGCGTTAATTGCGACGCTGGTTAAGATAATGGAAAACAGTGTAATACTCGCTAATTTAGTGTAACATAATGTAGAATGCTAACCGCTCGGGTTTACTTCTTTCTCGCTAATTAAGAGAAGCCCGAGGAAATATAGATTATATCGTTGTTGGAATTTTCTTTTTTTCCTCGGGAATAGAAACATCAAACAGCTTAGAAATGTCTTGCTATGCAGTTACGATAACGTTCACTGTACCTACGCGTTTATCTCCATCGCACCACTGCAATTACATACACTCTATTTAAGTACACACCGGTAGATTGGAGATCGTTGGTTCTAATGTTAATTATGATATTAAATTTTATACCTTCCGACAAGCGACCAATTTAATCTCCATTAAAAATCCATTAAAAATATTATAAAATGCCGAGAGTCGGAAAATAAATGAAACCGGGAAACAAATCTGTTTTGCAACGTTCTATCCAACATTCGTGACAGTTAATGATAATAATTTTCACGTTCGCTCGTAGGAAAGTTCAAACACCCGGTAAATACGTTCGCTTCTTCTATACTAACCTCGTTTTGTCCCCAATTAACCAGTCGTAATTCTGCCGAAGTGGACTGCATTTCGACGCGAGTTTCGTTCGAAAATTCTGAGTTAGCAAGGGGTTCAAGGCTAAAGTCATTCGTTCCGTCGTGAATTTCACGGTCCCGAGCACGCTTGGCAGCTGCACGCGGACGAAACCGCGGTAATAACAATAAATAATCGCTGCAAATTCGCTAGCACCGCCAGTGGATCGCGTTTCCAATTTCCACTGACGCCGTTTGTCATCGGACCAACCAACGACTTTCCAGAGCTTTCTCTGGATGATCCTCCGCAGCTCTCGACCCTTTAATGGACAAAAGGGTGCTTCCTAACCATTTTCTTTCCCAAATTTTTATCGTCCTCGAGAGAAGGAAAAATTTTTAGAAGATTCCGTTCGCGAGACTGCGTATTTTTGCAGCGAATTCTGGGTCATTATGGAAACCTTGGACGAGTTCAGAGCTCTATGTATTTTATTTTTAATAACATTTCCTTTTACCTCCGCATTTTCGTTTCCGTAACTATTTTTCGTTCTTTAATCGTGTATTATATTTTTACCAGAATATTTGGTATTTTATTTGATGATTTCTAAATTTAGAAAAAGATTTATTCGATAAATTTTCTAATTCGAGGAAATTTTTAATGCGAGATGCTTTTCAATTACGAATAATTGATTTGATAGTGATGAATATTTCCTTTTTTCATTATATAGAAACGCGATTCGTTAAAAGAAATTTAAATTAGGAGGCACGAAGTATCAGAATCATTGATTAATCCTTGTTAAACGAAAATAGAAAAATTAATTAGGAAATATTGCTTCGAGTTAGTTCTGATCGATCTCGATTAATAAATATTTGTCAGTCGACAGAGTAATGGCGTTTTTGAAGAATTGATTGGTTAACGTAAATGGAGTTCGATTAGGGAATGATTTAATTAATTAGTGGATACAAAGGGAAATCGAAGCAATTAATATCGATTACGGTATCTTTGTACTATTTTAATACATTTACAGGATTACTACAGAATCAAAAGTATTTGTTATTTTAATTCGCGAATCACCGGGACGCTAATACCGCGTTTCAGTTTTCATTTAAGCCCCGGTTAGATTAACAAAAAGTCACCAATGTTGTTATTATAATATCCGTTATTAAACAAATTCCCTCTGGGTAAAACCGAGTTATAAAATCATTTTCCACGGTATTTAAAGCTCAGAGCATTTAACGACTATGCGGATAAATAGAAGTTCGAACAATGAAACAAATATTTAATCCTTTAACAGCGGGATAAAATTTGTCTTATTTTATCAAGGCGAAAATTGATTAAATTACGAATCATATTTCAACTTTTGCAAAATACTAGGAAGTCTGTATAAGAAGGAAGCTAGAAAGTCTGGAGTGATTAAAAAGATGAAATATCTGATCCTCATTACGATTTCCTCGGTTTGGCTATACATTCGGTACAACCTAAAACAACCAAACGGAGGAAATACTCGAGTTCTAACAATATTAATGTTACAATATGGAGGGTGGAGAGAAATTGATTTCTCCATTCCTCCGTTTCAGCGAATCGACTTCCTAGCTCGAGAATAATCAGGAAAAAAAGTACCCCAATTGTAATAATATTAACGTTACAATATAAACAACGGAGTGAAATTGATTTCTCAAACTTCCTCGTCGAAACTCCAGCTCGACCATCCACTTTGTTGTTTGAAAATAACAGAGAAGAAGAAACATACTAATCACGATAATATTAATGTTAGAAACCGAGAGGAAAAGAACTGTGTTAATCTCATCACCCTCCATTGTTATTTCTTCCTTCGAGCATCGACGTATAACTCAGTAATAATATAACAGAACAGAAAAAATACTCCAATCGTAATAATATTAATATTATTATACCAAATGGAGAAGGAAAATTCATAATTCCTTCTTCCTGTTTCAACCCCATTGATATTTATCTTCGAAATAATCAAAGTGAAAAAATATCGGAGTTAAGGGAAGAATAATATTCCAAAAGAGAAATTAACTCTTTCGTTTCACATTTACCGACCATGTATTATCTTTTCATTTCGACCATAGGTTTCGTATTTTCAATGGTGTTAATAAGAAAAAATATCTGAATTATGCAATGTCCCTTCTACATTCATCTACCCTTCATTATTATTCTTTCTTTCTAACCATAAATTATTTACTACCAACATGAAGAAAGGGAGAAGAAATATATTGCAATTGCAATAATAGTAATCCCATAAGATATAGAAAGAAAAAATTCAATTTATTTTCTACCCCTTACGTTCACCCATCCATCGTTATAAATTATCTACTAGTAAAATGATCAAAGAGAGAGAAAAAATTCCAATTGCAATAATAACGATACCACAAAATGGAAAAAGAAGAAATTGAATTTAATTTCTGCCTTTTACTCTCGCCCGCCCCTCATTATCATTGTTCCACTTGAACCGCAGATTCACTATCTTTGAAATAGTCAGAAAAGAAATGTGAAATCCGATACAAAAGAAAGCACCCAGTGTTACCGCCCTCCATTATCATCCCTCCACTTCCACCGCTGCACTTTGTAACCCCATACCGAGCAAAAATTACGAATACTCTCTCACCCAGTCTATCCTTTGATCGCGTGCATCGATTCGCGGAATGCAGTGAGAGAATTTCGCATGTTCCCGCCAAGAGAGTTGGCGAAGCCACGCCGGGAATCCGAAAGGGTCGACAGAGTCTGCAGGCAATTTTGCCTTTCTTCCCAAACTTTTCCATTTTCTCCTTTCGCTTTACATATTGGTTTCCTCCTGTTTCTTCTAGCGACTCCGTCAGGGCAGATTCGCGGCCCTGGCGGAATTATTACGAACATTTCTTCCGGCTGATCCCTCTCGAAATACACGCGAAGCGTGTAAGCACGCCTCGGACGAAGAGGACGGATTACGAGCCGGTGCCAGACAGTGTCGAGCAAATCGAGACGAAAATGAAAATAACTTGGACCTGGTCCAGCCAGCAAACTCGGTATGGTTCCCTGTGTCGCTCTGGTACAACGGTGAATGAGATTCCGGTAACGAACGCGGTTAATTCATCGAATCGCGTTCCTGCTTTGTGGATTTTATTCCGTGGCCTGCTTTGCGCGGAAAATTGCCGCAGTGTTTGCCGGAATCGTCCACTGTGGCAGATATTGGGCAGTAACGATGCATTCGGAATTAATGCACGTAGAAAGAGGTGAATTTGCTCGTTCTGTTGCGGAGTTTGGCTAGCTGGCCTCTCGTTTCTTGAATTATCGAATGAACGCAGTTAGATCCAGATTATTGGAAATAAAAGACCGGTCTGCGGCCTAACATTCCAGATAAAAGTTTGGAGACCTGTACAGATAGTTGACTAATATATTTAACCAATTTGTCGCGAGAATATCCCTAGGAATTAAGAGTAGAAAGAACATAGATGTGTTATTTCGTCAAGATCCACCTGTCTGCTGAAAGAAGACTGGTATATGATCTAATATACCAGAAAAAAATTTGAAGACCTATACAAGTATTTGACCGATGTATTTAGTCAACTTGTCGCTAGATTATTCCTAGAAATTAAGAGTAGAAGCAACACAATCATGTTATTTCATCCAAGATACAACCTTCTGTTAAAATAAGACTACTCTGCAACTCAATATATCAGAAGAAAGTCTGGAGACTTGTATAAGTATTTAACCGGTGTGTTAACAACTGTCGCGTTATTTCATCCAAGATACAGTTTACTAGAAATAGAAGACCGATCTGCGACACAACATTCCAGACAAAACTCTGAATACCTGTACAGGTATTTGGCCGATGCATTTAGTCAATTTGTCAAGAGAATATCTGTAGGAATTAAGTATAGGAAGAGCACAGACCCGTTACTTCGTCCAAGATCCAGCTGGCTGCTGAAAGAAGACTGATCCCAAGATCAGCCGGGAAAAACATGGTCTATAGTTGACACGTGTGCCAGAGAGAGAGAGTATGGGTGAGAAAGAGGACAAGGGAAAGAGGGTGAAGGTGGGGCTGGATCAAGTTCAGCAGAAAACCTAGAACTCTAGCAGAGGATATCTGACTATCGAGCAAGCGAATTGTGTAATAGGGCCATTGGCACCGGTCCAAAGTCCACGGTCTCGTGGCCGTGCCAGAGCCACCACGAGCTCCAGAATCCAACGGCAGTGCAGGTGGATCGCCGACGGAGAACTCTAGGTCGAGATGAACGTGTTCGAAATTGGGTCATACGCGAGCACCCGTTGCAGCCGAACAATTAATGCGCCAGCGCGCAAATAGTTCTTGCGAGGGTTGTGCAACGCGTACACCCTCGCGTGGCAATGATCGAGGATGCCTCGTCTCGATCCCGTCTCTCCTCTCTCGCTATGCTCGCGATCGCTTCCGTTGCCAACCGTGTGGAAATTTTACGCGACGAAAATCCGATTAGACCAGGCCGAGTCGAGTGATTGCACGAGTGCTCGGTAGGCTAGCTCGAGGCAACCTTCGGGGTCCAGGAAGATGAATTTGGAGAAAGTGTGTTTGGGGTTCTGGGTGTTTTGACTGAGCCAAAGTGGTGTATTGTCGAATTTTAAGAAGCTTTTGGAATCTTTGAATATTATTAATATTCTTTCCCCTATATTTACTTTTTATTCCGTTTGGGATTAAATATTTTCTAACGTTTATTATAGCAAGGTGTATCGAGTAATAATTATTAATCATTAGTAATTAATAATTATTAATTACGATGGTAGCTGGATCGAATCATGTTTTAGGATTTATAATTAATATTCGAATTGATAGAGTGGTTGTATATTTATTACAGTTGGCTATGTTGATTGGAAGACTATTAATTATAATAGTAACGATTTTTAATAATTAAAAAGTTTGGAAATGTATGATTTTGTTATTATTATCCTGTTTATAGTAAGTTTTTATTTAATAATAAATTAATTTATTCTCCGTTGAGATATCTATTTTCGCGCAGTCTTTAGCTACTGCTAGTAATGATCTTACTACTCTAACGAGACACTTCCTCAGAGGAAAATTTTAGTCTAACGTACAAAGGCGCGAACTAACGAATTTCGTACTTTGAAATTGCGCTAAAGCGAAAGCCACTGGATTGTTACGTCGCTTGCAATAATCGCAAAGAAAGTGTCGCTTAATGGGCGCCCGGTCTAACATCCTGTTTATCAAACAGGACCGTAAGGAACGTGGCAAGTTATTCGACCGAATCATTAAAGAAATACCGGATTTCATGCATTTTAATGAGAACTCGCCTCGTCAACAGACCCTCAACAACGTGGACTGGAAGAAACGGGATTATTTTAAATTTCAAACCCGGCTGCAAGCACTTACCCACTTCCTACTTCCCTCGACAGTTTAAGACGTCTTTCCGCTTTCCATTGCTACCACTAGGATCCTACCTTTTCAACAAATCTCCCTTCCTACGCTCTGTCCATCTCCTGTCCCAATTCTCTCGCGAAACTCCAAACGTCAATAGAAACAGCGTCGTCCGAAAACATCCAGATTCCTTTCCAGCATTCCAAACAACGAGAAAAATTCAATCCTTCCAGACTTCCAACCTCCTTCGCTATCCATGAGAGGTACAAACACCATGGAACCTAGATTCTACCCACGATAGTCGATGAAACGGCGAATAATAAACAAAGATCTCGCGTAGGCGAAGACAATGAGAAGATTACACGGAAGACAGAAAGCTAATCGCGCGTTCTGTTTTAGAATCAGTTCTAGACTTAAGGTCGCCGGTTATTTTCACCGCGCGGCCCTGAATGGCGACACCCTGGGAAAGGGTAGTCGTCCAGTTGCACGTGTGGATACCAGCTATTTGGAATGCACGCGTGACCCATCATAATCCGCCGGCCAAAAGCTGCTCGTTATTCCGAAAGATTGCGATATTCGAGGTCGCGACGTGGGCGTGCGCGACGTCATGCGAGCGGACAAGTGGTTCCTTCGCCCACCATTTCCTAATTTTTCAGCCGGTCAAAGGGTGAAGTGATCGAACGCCAGTTGGCATGCTAGCTTCGTCGTTCCTTCTCTTACTTTACTTCGCTTGTGTGACCGATCAGTCGAAACTTGTTGTAGTAACTGGCTTCGAAATTTGGAAAGGGAGACACGGTTTGGTTCGGCCGATTTTAATCCTGGCAAATGATAATACGAAGTACAATCACTGCTGTGCAACAACCATAATTCCATAATTCCAACTCAAAAAATAGTATAATATAATATAACGTTACAACTTTCTATCAATTTCTGGAATTAAGAATGTGACAAAATATAACATAAAATCGCCGAGCGTTAAATAAAATTCCGGTAATCACACAATCACTACTGCAAAACAGTCATAATTCCATAATTCCAACTTAAAAAAATGATGTAATATAATATAACGTTACAACTTTGTATCATTTTGTGAAATTAATAATGTAATAAAATATAATAAAATTGCCGAGCGTTAAATAATATTCCCTCGAACAGTCACTGCTGCTATAATTCGATAATTCCGATTCAAAATTCCATGGTAACTCGGAAAAAATATTCAGAATTAAATTAAAATAAAAATTTCAGGATACGGCATATAATAAAGCAAACACCACTCGTATCTAAAAAACTGAGTGGAACTCAACTCTAACCCGACACGAGGCTTCGTTTCTATTAAACGGAAAACAATTTTCACCCCCTCCTAGCCACTCGAACCACGAAGGAATCAATGAAACGTCCTCGTCGTCAATTTTCCCGTCGAGTGTCCGGGCGATGCGATTAATCGGGCACGTCGAACAGACGAGTGAAACACGACAGGCCCGGACGAAACACGACATTTCCTCCAGGAGGGTGCAAACGGGGGTGGATGCGCGAGGGCGTCGCGAGATATAGGCCGCTTTTATGGAAAGCAGACGTGTCCGGGATCACGGCTAACACGCCGGTGTCACGAGGTTATGGTTGGCCTTTCGAGCTGACCAGAAAGGGAAATTTCCCTCGGAGAGGGTGGTTTCCTCGCGTGGATGGCCGACAGGAATTAGAAAAGCAAATTTTACGGCCACCCCGAGGAAGAAGCACACGTGTAACCGGGGTGAATTCTGATCATCCTTGCGGATCACTCTTTGGCAACTGGAAGTGTGTTCAGGGGTTGAAGCCTCGACGATTTCTCAAAGGGGATGGAGTTACAGAAAATATTTTTCCGCGGCAACCGAGAGAAGATGTTCAGAGGTTAAAGGTCGAAAATGACCTTTTTGAGAAAGACAGGAAATTATCGAGGGTCGAATGTTGATGTTTATCTTGAGACAGGAGTGGAGTTGGAAAATGTTCCAAGTCGAGGTGAAATTTTATAGAAGATTTTTGAAAAATTTAATTGTTTGTATAACGTGTATATTAATTTTGATATTTAACGTACCAATTAATTGGTATTACATTTCACCAAATTTTAATATAGAAATTTTAACGTCAATATTCCAAACCTAAAAAATTATGGATTTTTGTAAGATTAATTAATTCGGCAAACGAACTTCAAACAAAGAAAATTAATTCTGTTAAGAAGGAAAATAAAATTCCCAACGTTTAAAACCCTTCTATGTTCAATACGAAACATTGCAAATTGAATTGTTGAGTATAATTACTACAAGTAAATAAATTAAACTAATCGACGCGACGAGTAAGAAGAAGCAAGAATTCCCTTCCAAGAGATTGCGGTACGAATTAAAAACGCAAACCAGACTGTAAGACATAAACGTCGAAAGGAGAATCTCCTGTAGCACCCCTCCCGAGGATATCATCCCTCCAGCATCGCGTTACCCGTTCAACGATCTCTTCAACCCCAACTTTCGACTCCCTGACCCTTCTCCAATTCCCCATGAAAAGGTAAAAGAAGGATAAATAAACATTCGCCGAGAGCCGTAACCTTCAACTACGATCCTTGCAGGTGCTACCCTGTATCCACGAGGGGTGAACGTCGTCTATGTGAAACGGGATTTGCACCGGGTACGGGAAATAAACAGGACACGCGAGCATAGTAAAAATCAGGATGAACCAGAGGAATTCCGTACTCGAATCACGTTCGACGCGAATGATCGGTAGGAGAGCTAGACTCGTAAAAGACGAGGAGGTAACGGTCTTTATGAGCGTTTTACAATCGCTTTTGGAAGCCTGCACGAACATCCTGACCTCCATTCAGCCCATGGCCTCCAGATATCGACGCCTGAACGAGTGGTCCCGATTCGATCCCGAACGGTGTCTGGCTGACATTCGCGTAGGCTGCGATTTCCACCCTCTTTGCAGCTTAGCCAGGTCCACGTCCGAGGGAGAGCACTATCAGCAGCGGGACGAGAGGAGTGATCTCTTTGAAGAACGGCCAAAGTCGAGTCGAGGATGCAGCCTGTCCTTTCGAAAAAGGTTCAGTTGCGTTCTTCACGAAGGAATCGCGAGGAAGCTTGGATCCTTTGATCATCTGATGGATCGAATGGAGGGAGTGGAAGATTTTAATCGCATTAAGGTAGTGGTCTTGTAAAATTCATGAACCGGAGTGATATATTTAATATTATAATTTATCTGAGTTGTCATTTTAAATATGGATTCTCGATCTAATTTAACATCAAAACTACCAAAGATGTGAAAATGAATCTTTCCAGATATTTCATTTTTACTATTTCTGAGAACATACAAACTGCTTTTGACAAAATTTTTGCCTACTTCTCTTTCAGATCGAAACGCGAGTGTTCGTAGTTATTCGTTTTTCTTGTACTACGATTATCTTCATTCGTGAAAAATAAATTTAGATAATAATTATAGATCGGTAGTTCTAGTGTTAAGAATAGAGTGAGAATTAAGACTGCGGTTGTTCTGTCATTCGGCGACTCGTTTCAAGGAGTTTTGGCTCTGTAATCTAGAGTGGAATTTGTGAAAATACTTGGATTTGATCGTCTGGTGTTTAGTCCTTTGTACTCGACGATTTTTTGGCTACAGAAAAGTAGAAATTTACAGATTTTCTGCTATAAAATTGACGTTATTCCTTTAAGTGGTAAATAAGAAATCGTATAAAAGTTAGCACGTAAAATTATTTGATTTCGATATCTCGCATAATGTTATATTATCTTAAATTTGATGTATTAATTAATATGGGTCTTCAAAATTTTATAGTGATTGACAGTCGAGTCTCGAGTGCAAAGGATTAAATGAGAAAGATGAAGGAGTGATTAGTGGAAGATTTTGATCCCGTTAGAGTATTAATTTTCTAAAGTTCGTCGGTTGCAGAGTGGTAACAGAATTTTAAAGAGTTGCCGTTTCGAAGGCACAGCAAATGGTTTAATTTAAGAGTTGAGGAGATTGTTCGAGGTTTTGTTGTTTTATCAAGGAAATCCTTTTAAAGCTCCATCAAAGTCTCATTGAAGATTCGTCCTGTCGTTTGATGGCTCGCCTGGAGGAGTTTTGGCTGCATTCTTAAGTAGAACTCGCGAGGATACTCGAATCTATTTCTCTAGTCCTTTGATCATCCAATGATGGGATGGTTAGTAGAAAATTTTAATCTCGTAAAGAGACCGTTTCCGAGAAACTTTTAGGTTGAATATCGATGAATTCCTATATCGAATATATTACGGTTGGTCTAATTCGACGACAGACGGCATTAACGAATTTTCAAGGCCTATTTTTTAAATAGCAATAAATACATCTGCTTTCAAACCATTTGATTAAAAAAGAAAAAAAAATATCATATCTCCATTACTCGATAATTTCAAAACCAATGTGTCCATCGAATCAGACAGATGGGAAATCGATCAATCGCTGTAACTTAAATAATTCGAATCTAATTTATATCCGCTAATTAACCGAACCTAAAGAACCGAATCAACTGACGCAATTTGCATATTTCGTGGGATAAAAGCGAGAAACGATTTCCTACGCATCTTTCAAAAGGTGAATGAAAATTTTGTATGAAAAGATTCCTCGACCTGCTAAAGGATCGACCGACGATATAATTCCGCGGATGCGAGAGATGAAAGGGAAGCATGGTAAATTTCTGTCTTCCGGCACACACCAACAACTCCTGTTACTGGCCGATCGAACGAGGATCGAAGGACCGATACGATCGATGCCATTCGATTCAATTCTATTCGAGCGATTTTAAGGGATGCAAGCGAGAAACGGCGTCGCGATACAGTGGTTTAAACCGAGATTCATCGTCAGACGTTATTGTAACGTCTTCTTTCAGATTTTTTCCCCAAGGCTGTGCGTAGGAGGGAGCAACGTGAAAGAGGAGGTCAAGGATTTCATACATAATATCGAGGGATTCGCTCCGGAAAAAACAAGTGGCCGTACTGCACGACTGTGTAGGCACCCCTTTTATTTCCACTAACTTTCTACCACTGGTTTTTCCAACGAGCATATCAAACTCCTACACGATCATCTTCGACTTGACATTTATTACTTTCATTTTTCTACTTCTCTTTCCGCTTTTAATTCTTCCATAGGCTAGCAATTATTCTTCCTCATCCGTTTTTTCTCTCCCCGATATCCCTTTCTCTCCTTTTTACAGAATTTTTCACGTTAATTCTTCCGCTATTCTCAATTACATTTGATTTACGTACTGCTTTCATTATCTTCTTCTTCAATAACATAACTTTCATCGTTTTTTTTTTTTATTCATTTCTCATTTGCTCTTTTATCATATTTTTTGTATTGAATTGTTAATGTTAATTTCAACAACCGTTTCCAGGAATATTGGATTTTTAATTTGAATCGTTAAATTAACATTTATTGCTGACATTCTTGCTTGTTTAATAATGTAACGTTTATATTCGTTTGTTTATTAACATGTTTTTATATTTTCTTCCCTTTCAGTGTCTCGTCATATTTGATATAATTTTGGACTGAAAACTTCGATTTGATATTTGTCTTTTATTAATCTTCGTTGCCTTGTTCGTTGCTTTTTTCATTTTCGAAATGTTCACGTAAACTTCGTTATTCAGAGTTATGTCTGATCATACCGGTTTAATTCCTTTATTTTTCCCGGTCGTCCGATTGATATTTAAATAGGAATTTTAATAGCAACACCGCGAAACTGCCGATGAAACGAAGACAGTTATTCGAGAGCTCGGCTGAATTGAAACCCTCGCTTTAATAGGAAACAAGCACGTCGCTATTACGTAACCGAGCTCCTATTCACGGCCTCCTCCAGGTTTTTCCGGTTATTTTCCTTGCGTGGATTTACTAATTTTATGAGCTTTTTTCTGCCACCCGACATTTACATTTAGATGCCCTACCATTTCACCTTCTCGTCGCCATGTTGGTTGCCAGGCTTACATTTACCTTCTCCTTCCTTTCTATTTCCTTATCTCGAGTTTCAATTTCCTAGTTTTTAGTTTTCCACCCCGATTTAATTTGTTCCCTCGTATCGTTTCCTTCACTGATACTCGTAGAAACGTATCTACTTATTGAAAAGAGAACAATTAAAATGCAATATCTAATGACTGTGAATAAAACGTCTAATTTTTATCATTTAAATTCTTTCATTCAGATTTTACTTAATCGATAGTAGGGAATAACACAAATTACATAAACGTATTTATAGCAAATAAACTTTACGATAAGTCACGTCTGCTATTCTTATTTGCAATAATTTGATTTTTCCCTTAAAAATTAAATATATATCTCGTCGTTCTTTTATGTTCCACTATTTATAACTAATATTTTAATATATCTCCAATGGAACTAAAGATAAACAAGATGACAATGCTACCGTATATCACCCTCAAAACATTATCCGATCAATTTTTATTATTTTCTAAAAAAAAAGAGCTATTTATTCTATTTCGATTACAACAAATTTGTCTCCAATCGCTACGAGAATATTTACAGGAATATTATACAATATCTGCTACAGTAACTGTTCATACCCAGCGATGGTTTCGAGGGACAATCACTATAGCGCCTATGGGTCACATGCAGAGGTAACTCTGGTAAGCTACCCTAGTGGCCTTTGATAACGGAAGGATCAGCTACAATACACAAAGCTTAAAACACGTCGCGCCGCGTATTTCATGCAATTTAATACCCCGCGCTCGTTTATGTATTCCTCTGTCCCCGGTAATATAGAATCCAATTGGCCTAAGGGGGAGAATTGGCCGAAACGAAGTTGGTAAACCGGCGAAACGTTGAGAGTAATACTCGAAAAGGAAATGTTCGCTTTGCATGTACGTACGTCACCTCTCGATCGCTCGCGAGAATCACATAATTCGCCTCTGTGTTTACCCTCTTCCTTTCGTTTATCTCCTCGCGTACCCGTCAGCCTCAGCGCACCAATTATCCCTAGCATCCGTTCTTGCTTACACCGTGAAACATAAACGAATCTCGTTGCCTCGCCAATTATCCCCAACTCGCTTTCATAAACTATCCACCTCTAAATTTCCACCTGAAGAAACGAAAGAATTCACCGAAACTTGCTACATCTTCAACCCTTTGCACTTTAGGGACTTTTTCATATGATTCCATACTACGCTTCTTGTCTTCTGTGATCGCGGTATGATTCTACATGGTGCTCCGCGCATCTATAAATTTCAAAATAGCGTTAAAAAATGCATGCAANCGCACCAATTATCCCTAGCATCCGTTCTTGCTTACACCGTGAAACATAAACGAATCTCGTTGCCTCGCCAATTATCCCCAACTCGCTTTCATAAATTATCCACCCCTAAATTTCCACCTGAAGAAACGAAAGAATTCACCGAAACTTGCTACATCTTCAACCCTTTGCACTTTAGGGACTTTTTCATATGATTCCATAGAATTTTGAATCACTTCTGCTACGAGAAGATTCTCGAAAGCAAATATGTAGATTTATTTATCCGACCACTTTCTGTGATGAAGGAAATACGATAAAAGAGAAAATAAAGGGTATTGGAATATTCTATAGTAACTTCATAACTCGATACAGGGAATATATATAATAGCTCTCCTTTGCAGCAGAGGTACCGTCCTGTTGATCGACCCGAACAGCTATAGTAAATGTGCAGTCAGGATGTAACCTACATATTATAATCTCTATTCTTTTCATACTACGCTTCTTGTCTTCTGTGATCGCGGTATGATTCTACATGGTGCTCCGCGCATCTATAAATTTCAAAATAGCGTTAAAAAATGTATGCAAAAGGTATAGAGGTGTTCCTCGAATCTCTGAAACGCGTCTACATACAGAGAAAAAAGGATAATAGAAAATATAACAGACAGTATACCATTTGGAATCATGAAACTTTAGTACACGATATACGCGAGGTTACAGAAGTGCACAGAATTTGTGAATCACCCTGTATATCTATTGGTTTCTTCGAAAAGTAATTTCGTTTTCTCCCAACAGAGGAACTAATTGTATTTTTTCACAGCCAGCTTCACACTTAAGCCGCATAATCGTTATATATTTCAACAGCTGATATAGCATGGCTTGTTTGTTAAAAATTTTGTTCGATTCTTTGCAGTAGTTTTTGATTGGTACCCTATCAAAGGTGGAAAATCGAAAGTAGCATTTTCGGCATGTTTTACTCCTTTATTATAGAAAAGATAAAAACACAGTTCAAAAACGAAAATTATGCGATGTGTATGAAGAAAATGTATTGACCGAACGACAATGCCAAAATAGGTTTGCAAAATTTCGTCCCGGTAATTTCGATATTGAAGATGCACCACGTTCTGGAAGCCGATGAAGACAAAATAAAGCCATTGATAGATGCAAACCGCTGAATAACAACTCGTGAGATTGCTGAGAGGTTAAATTTGTCGAATTCGACCGTTCATGATCACGTGAAACGTCACTTTAGAAAAATCGTGTTTCATTTTCACTAAAAAAAAGACGAAATGACTTTCCGAACAACCCAATATTTCGCGAGTGGTCGTTTTATTCAACCGCGACTGAAAATAAATAGGTAATAACGTACAGAGGAAGTCGATTAGGCGTCGGATAGAGCCGGTGTAGATTCCATGAATTTTTCATGGACTGAAAATCGCGAGATAGCCTCGCGTGTCTTCTCTCATGCCCCGCCGATGTATCCGGGAAAATAGGGGCGAAGGGACAGATGGGATCTCGAAGAAGCCGCGCATCCGAGTGTTTTCGAGCACCGGGATGCACTCGAGAGTCGGCGATCTTTGGCCGTGAACGCGAAACGACAAATACCCACGGCGGCTCGATCCAGTCAAGGACGGTCGCGAGCTTCAGCAAAAGCTGCGGAGAAAGCTTTCAGCGGGGCTCGCTAACGCGAAGCCTTTTCACCTACGAGATTATGGAACATCGATATTTTCGGCCCGTGACCCAGTTGCATCGCGAGGCTGGGGAAACAGGGCAGGGGAGGGGAGAAAAAAAAATATCAAGAGGAAGATGGATGGAGAGATAGAAACGTGCGGAGGGCTAATGCGATTGGGTGAGAACCAGTACGTGGAAGTTGTCTTCCTAACGACGAATCAGGTATCGTTTAACGATGAAAGTTTCGTAAAATCGTCCCTTGGTCTATTAGTCGGTTGATATAGGGTTACGATGATCAGTTAACCCTTTCATGGCCAAATCATTCGCAGACATACGTAAACCTCGATTTCCAATAATCGTAAAATAGATATAATACAGAACAGAAGAAGTAAATAAAACAGAAATTATTGGAAACATAGTAGCACAATTGCAAAGTGGGATTTATGGTTTCCAATGAATTTGCTGTAGATAAAAGTAAGTGTCCCTTAAACGTAGTGTTAAAAGTGAAAATTCAGGAAGTCGTGGATACGTTTTTCAAAAGTATCCACTTCAGGAATAATTATTCAAAGTGAGATCTCGAAACTTCGTTCAAGAGAAGCGAAAAGTGTCTTTATTAGTCTAATAATAAATCAGGCAGGTCTTCGGATGATCTAGAGTTACGATGAACGGTTAACCTTTTCATAGTCAAATCATTCACAGATATATGTAAACTTAATTTCCAATAATTATAAGATAGATATAGTATAGGACAGAACTCACTTCGCGTATATTTCAAAATGATAGGAAATAAGTAACACACAAATTATTGAAAATTTGGTAGTACAATCACAAAGTGGGATCTATGGTTCCCAATGAACTTGATATGGATAAAAGTACTTATCCCATAAAACTAGTGTTATAAGTGAAAATTCAGGAAGTCGTGGATACGTTTTTCAGAAGTACTATTCAGCGTAAGACTGAAACTTCGTTCAAAAAAAGCGAAAGGTGTCTTCATTAGCCTAACAATAAATCAGACAGGTCTTTAGATGATCTAAGTTTGCGATGAGCATTTAAAACAACTCAGGCACTTGCTACGTTTTTTAGAAGCACTTATTCCCTAAACAACTATTCAAACTGAGTTCACCATTAAACTAAAACACGTGATAAGACAATCGAATACAGTCTCAGGTATCTCTAAATATTAAGAAATAACAAACTACCCCTTAGTCAAGAAATAATTCCGATTCTATAGAAGCGTGAGTAGAATAGAATAAAACTGCCTTCAACGAAAAACCAGAAAATCGCCTGATCTACCCGCAGCTTAGGCCAGCAGGCACTTAGAAGTCTTCTTACACTTACGTCTGCGAGTTCGCGCGTGTGATCTCGGTTTAACGAAGAGCAACCAGGGGAATAAGTTACAGTGTGTTTAGCCGTTTGCTTGGATAAGACGTCTAGAATTGGGAAGACTGAGGGGAGACAGCTGGTAGCCGGACTCGTTTGCCGCGATGGTGGACACTTGCAGAGAGGCTAGTGTCAGTGTTGTTAATTTCGATTGTTTCCTTGAGCTCGTTTCTTTCGAGGGAAGTGCCGTTTGTGCCGGAGGAGTATTGGATATTGGATTCTTGTGGCTGCCGGGTTGGGGTTTCTTGGAGAATAGTTGTGGTCGGTCTAATTCCAAGTGTGGACGGGTCTGATGGAGACACGAAGCGACTGTAATTGTGGTTCGTTATTGTGCAGTCGGGGGTTTTGGGTCTATCGTCGAATGATGTACTAAGTGAAGCTTACGGAGAGTCGCCTGTATGGACTATAAATTTGCTAGCCCATCATCGTCTACTAAAATCTCCTTCCTATTATGGTACGGCAATTCGATTAAACGGAGTGCGATGTAACAAAGATGAAATTATCAACAATTTAATTAATTATCCTATATATTATACCGTAGTACTACTTTCAATCATTTCACTCTCCTTCATGTGAGCTACGAATTTAATAGAATTTCGATTGAACTTTGTTTAAATATGTCTAAATTTATATTTTATAGAAAGAGGTATTGGAGGGTGGTTTTATTAATAAAATAAATTAATAATAGTGGGATTCAAATTACTCTTTGATTATTTCAACTACGACTCAACTTTGTCAACTCTAAATAAACGCTCGACACTCAGTCAACAATCGCTATGTCAATAACACTAAATCATCTCCAAACCTAGCTTAACACTAACTAAAACTCTAAACCAACTCTAACCAAGACCCCAAAACTTAGCCCAAGTTTCGGTTATGTGATTTTATTATAAATGGTATTCTATAAACGATTTTTACATCTGCCCTATTTACAATTTTCCATAATTCTTCGTAGACTGTTAGTCAGTTGTAGACTGACATACTTTTTATATTATATCCTATGCTCGATTCTGTGAATTTGTTTTTAAAGGGTGTTAATGCGAGTATGCGAGGACGAACAATGCGCAAATGTCGATGTGTGTGTTTTTGTTGTTATGGAAAAGTTACAAAGTCCTTCGTCATTTAAAGAAGTAATGGTCGAGAGCGTGAGAGATTGCGCGAGACATATTTGTACACCATATTACCGTTCATTATTCTTTCACACATTTTTAAGGGAATCAAAACGTTAGATAGACAAATCGATTAATTTACTCCCAGATTTTTCAATCTTGCGTAACCCGCTCAATCCAGCCACATCAGCGAGAACATTCATTAAACAGTTGGCCAAAGAACGAGTCACCGAGAGTAGCAGTGAACTAATGTCGCAATTTGCACTGGTCAGTTCCATGAAAAATTTCAATTCCCTTCCGCCCATGCCCATTTCCCCGACGGCAACGCTATCGTCCATCGCGGGAACGAGCGCCCAGCAAGACACGTCCAGCTGTCAGAGCGACGAGCGTGCGCGAAAAAACGAAAAACAGAGGCGGGGAAAAAAAGGAAAAAATGGAGAAAAATCGTGGTGCCCGATTTAAATCGCGTTTATCAAGGCCCCGGTGTCCCGTACACGCGATAAGCCGTAACGCGTGTCGCATTGTCGCTGCTGTCAATGTATTTAAGTTGGGTCACGCGCCGCAAAGCAGAACGCCTCCATCAGCCGTACGCGACCGAAATTCATATCGATGCTTTTTCGATAAGGGAACGCGTCGGAATATGCGTTTCGTGTTTCGAATCCGACGTATCAGCCTGCACACGTAACATCTCGATGTGCAACCGAACGATTCCGTGTCATTGCGCCGTGAGGTCCTGAAAAAATGTTCACACTCGTTTCTATTCTTTCATTTTTTCCACGATATAATTCTCTTTTTGTTTTTTAACTCGTTTTCGGTTTATTCTTTTTTCTGCTTCGACAGGTTGATGCTTTATTTTTCGAGTTAGTATAGGAGAATTTGGAAGAGAGTCGATGGTATTCGGGTGGGGTGCACGTGTCTCGCGATTTCGTGGGTGATGGGGTTAACCGATGAGAAACGCAAGTCGAGTATGTGGTAATATGGCGTGGAAGAGGGTATGGTTACCTTTTCGACAACAAACCTAGTGGAAAATTCATTCATGTATTCTAAAGCACCGTTTCTTCGTTCGATATTGGTCTGAGAAATGGAAATCACGATTCTAAGGTTCTTCTATAATGGGGTTTAACACTAAACGTACCTATCTAGTAGATAAAGAATTTTTCAGTATGAAAAGCAAGCTACGAGAAAAACGAAAAGATGGTATAAGAATTTACAAAAACTCAAATGAGCGAAAGAAATAACGATGAATGTACAACTTTAAAGTAAACTTTGAAACGGTTTGACTTCGTTTCATTTCACCCCGCTTGGTACGTTTAGTGTTAAATATTTCGGAATTATGTGGTTTTTTATAAATATCGGAATTCGTTGGAACTACTCTTGTTATTCTCCGTGGAAATAATTGTCAAATATCATCGTAGGTTGTGGAATTTTATTTATTCGTGTGTCAAACAGTGACTCCAATTCAGAATTTTATATTATAAACATTTAAGTTGGAAACAAATATCAGCAATCAAATTGAGAAACAGAAAACTAAAATACACAAACGAACACGATCATAATCGGTCAATCAAATTCGACTAGAGTTCGAAACATTAAAATTTGTTTGAAGACTTAACTGAGCCCCAAAATCTAAAGTATACCAGAAATGAGTAAAAAATAAAATTAAGAAGTGAGAACTTCGCTCGAAATCGACAAAAGTCAGTAACGTTGATTCAAAGAGGAGATTGAATCGAATAAACCAAATCACGAGAGAGAAGTCCAGATTAGATTAGCTCGGAAGAAGCATGGCTCCAAGTTTCTCTCCCTGGATGGCCAGCAATCCCCGCGGGCGATTTCCGCAAGATGAACGTTTAAAGTCCAGAATTAGTTGCCAAATTACCCTCGTCATGAGCACCAAAATCGGCCGATGAAATCAGATACCCGTAAACCTCCAGCATCCGTATCGACCTCGAGATCGGCCGGCGTCTGAATTATCATTCAGGGGTGACCCTCTCCGCGACAACCAACAGGCCAAAAGCGAAAAAAGGATAAAGAGCGGCACGCGTGTGTGTATACGTTCGCCAGTTTCGAAAGTAATAACGATAAATCGTCGGCGTTTTGCTAGACGATTGCCAGGATAACGACGGTACCCGCGCAAGGTTAAGGCCGGCGGGTGAATTTTTACAACTTGGCTGACCGTTCTGGCAGACGCCCCGTAACCGAGTGAACTTGACATCGCGTAGACGCAGCCTGGCGTCGATCAATCCGACGTCGCTAACTTTCACGAGAACGATGCCAGTCATTTTCGCGTTTCACGCGTACGCTAGTAAACTCGTTCCTAAGAAGAACGAGGCTATTCTGAGATCGAAGAGATTCGAGTATGGTATCAGACGGGAGCAATGGGTTGGTGTTATGGAAATTTTTCGTGAGCAGGGTTCTTGGGGTTATTGGTCCTAGACCTATCTTGAGATTCCTCGCGTAGCAAATGAATTTTCATCAAGATTTTAGTCAAGATTCTGGAGGATTGTTTTGACCTGTCGCGTGGTTAGAGGAATCTTGATCTTCCTAATTCAAGAAAAAAAATCTAATGAAAGTTGTATTCATATTTTGTAGTTTCTAGGTAAAAATTCTAGAGATTTGATTCGATCTATCACGTGGTTAGAGGAATTCTGATCTTCCTAATTCAAGAAAAAGATCTTCCGATGAAAGTTGTATCCGTTTCGATGAGATTTACGACGAGATCCGATTATATCCTCACTCGGCCAAGGATTTATAGGTCAGGTTTAACGAGGTCTTTATCTAGGGAACCGGTTTGCCGCGGATCTGGTAATTATATACTGTCCAGGTAAACCAAAAGTTCGTTATGAAGGATTTATTCGCGTAGGAAGTCTAATTTGAATTAGGAAGCTCGAGACTTTGTCAGATCCGAATAAATCGTGTGGGTAAGTATTGCTGATCTCGAAACTGCGGCGCAAGGATAATTAGGCAACTTGTCATTGTTAAGGCTCCTGCGTGGCGGGCGTAGGCCTCCGCCTTCTGCACGTTCCGACAAATGGCAAGGAGAGGTTTATTATGCAGCCGAGCACTTGTGACCTTTCGTAACCTTTGACACCTGGCTCGATCTTTCTGTGCGAGTTGCCGTTGTCGTGAACCCTCGGGCGAACCATAGTCCTCGGCTGCCTAACTCTTTGCATCCTTCAGCCCAGGCCCGATGATGTTCGGGTTAACGAAGATGGATCTAAAGTATAGAACTCGGGCTGATCTTCTCCTTTGCTAATTAACATTCCGGCCTTCTCATTGGCTAATTAACGCTGTCTCCGGTTCAACAGTAGGACAAATAAAAGATACAAGAGACGTTTCCGGGATACAATAGAGATTTAAAAGAGACACGGTATAAAACTGAGCTGGATGCTCGATCACGGTAGCTCGGTTGTCTGACACAGTGATCCTTAACCTTTCCAGAGTCGCCTGACCCTTTTGATCGCCGGAAAAGTTTGCGGAACACTCAAATTTCCTCACTGGCAATCCTAATAAGCCTAATTTTTAATCCCTCGAAAGTGAACAATTCCCACCGATTCTACCAACTCGTTTCGAATGCCTCTGAAACGATTTTCAACGGGCGCCAGAAGGAATGCTGGGTCGTTTAAAGAGTCGAGGAATTCTCGGACAACGTTTTCACGGAAATAGAAGAAAAGTCGGTGGTGGAAAAAGCAGTTTGTTAAACATTGTTTAACCGCGGTGCAGAGAAAGGATACGCGGAGAAACGAGAACCGGCTACGAGTATATTATACGAGGCATAAATCAGGAAATGCCAGATAATAATTCGCTGCCGTAAAACGACAAATTGGTTGTAAAAATAACGCGATGCAGTAAAGGCGATTTATGGGCATCCTAAATGCAGCTGAAAGCAGTAAACGTACAATAAAAATACGATTATTACACGTTTGTACACGTCAAAGGTGACAAGGGAAGCAGTTTACACTGTTATCTAACTTTCCGAGTTGATATTCGCTTTAACATTGAACCTGATCTCCAGTTTGCTCGATAAAAACCGGCTGCCATGCATGTCTTCGCTTTTTTCACAAAAATTATAGTCCGTTTTGAGCGTCGTAAAACGGGAGTTCTTTAAAATTTTATTTTTCCTTTTTTTTTTAATATTTCGCGTAGCTTTTACGATCATCGTGCTTGTTACGTGTCAAACGAGTGTCCATTATGCCGCACAATCGGAAATTTTACGTCGGAGATTACGTTTATTCTCGTTTTTTTTTTTTTTCGAAATTTTTTTTCCGCGTCGAATCGTTTAAAACGAAATCGAATAATTGCCACTGGAAACTCTCGTTCCCGCGCATCTGATTGGAGTTTAATAAAAATAATTGAAACGGTACTTCGACGCGATAACACGTCGATATATAAAATTGGTAATTTTATGGCATAACGAAGAAATAAAAGATACCTTTGGATTAATCGTTCAACGATAACCGAGTGTAGATTCGAGGGAAAAATTACCAGAAAGTACTAAAACTTGCCAGCCGTAAATTTACCACCTCTGTACTATTAATCCTGCAACCCCATAATTAACCGCGGTTCGCGTAATTTTTATACGTATCGTGGCTAATCTTAATTCACGGTCCCTCATTAACCTGATTTATTTTATCATACACATATTCACTCTCGGTATAGCTAATTAGAATATCTCGAACATAAATACATCACGGAAACTTATATCGCGAGGCAGAACACGTAAACATTTATAATTTTTCAAAGATACGGGAATCGTGAAATTTATAGCCGACGACAAATTCTGTTTATTTCTCACTCACTGATTACACGTAATGCAACGTTTACAGTCTCGCACTTTCAACCGCGATACTCTGAAATCGTTCCAAAATCCTTTCGTTAATCGGCGAATGAAAAGATAAAGAAAAAAAGGGGAAGGAACAGAAAGGAAAAGGAAGGAAAGGTAACCATTCGTCTCGATTGAACAGGATTCGCAAAAAGACGCGCAGTGTGATCGGGATCAGGCGAAAACAGCGAAAGGAAGGAACGTCTGGTGGCAATTAAAAGAAGAATCCAACGAACGGCCATAAAGAGCATCGGCGATGCGTGAAAATCGTCGGTTCATCTCGGATGATTAATCACGGAGATTGGCGGCATTTTGATTTTCAATCTCTTCCGTAACATCGACGAGCTAAACGAAGAGCAGCGACTCTGGGCAAAGGTGGTTCAACCCACGACCGGAAAATTGGAAATCCATTATTAACCGCATCCACCGTCGACAGGCTATTTGCCATAAAAACAATAAAACTGATGGATCCTTCCGGCTGAAAAATGGCCGACCTCCTGGCTTCCGTACGTGACGCATGAAAGAGTTCTGAATGGAAAGGTGCACGGAATCCGAATATTTGCTCGAGTTTTTTGGAGCTTTTCGGGCCCGAATCGGAGAATAGAGTGAAATCTTTGGAGAATTCGGCTGTTTTTGTTTCTGGATCGAAGGATCCATTGAATCTTGCGCGTCTGGCATTACGTACAAATAACTCGTATCAATCAGTCTTGAACGAACTCTCATAACGCATAATTCTATTTCTATAGTGTATTAAAATAATTTGAAATATTCTAATTATATTGAATATAATTTTATAATACGTATCACGGTGTAATTTTTATAGTTGCCCATTCAACAGATCTACTGTGAGATTATTAGGGGTATGCAAGAGTGCACAGGTCGTTTTGGCATAATTATAGCTCAAAAAGTGAAAAATGCTATGAAAATAATTTTTATAAAGGGACCAAGATAGTAAATTTGATGTTACGATAGGTAATAGAATGAATTTATTTATTACAAGATCGAAATAATTAACGAGCGTATTCGATGCTATTAAAAAGTGAAAAATTACTTAATTCTATTTTGTCGTAGTCCATTAATGGAGACATAAAAATCGGCCAGCATACTGAAACATTGCCTAAAATAAAAAAACTCCCGTTCTCTATCAAAAACAATTGTAAAAATAAATAACAGCCTCCCCATAAAACGTTCAGCAATTTACCCAAACAACAGCTTTAATACCACCTAAAAGCATTAAAACTTGTAGCACTCACTAGTTAATCGAAACTGCACGGCTTAAACACTGTTAAAACGAGAAAAAAATAAAAAAAAGGGGGGGAGAAAGAATAAAATGGAAAAACGTAAATAAAATGCACTCGTGCGACGATCAGCAGCGAAAAGGTCGAAAACTTGGACAATAAAACATTCCCTGAACGTAGCCAGTTTAACGGATGAAGGAACGAAAAATAGGTTGAAGGAAAATATTGTTTTTCATAATCAAATCTGGTATGCGGAATTATTCCGCGGACAAATACGCGACGCGACTTTCGAAAATTAATTTCCGCGACAAAGGAACGAGAGCCTGAAAACACGGTGGAAAAATACGAGCGGAGTGTTTTGCTGGGTGAAAGGTAAAAAGTATACGTGGAAGGGCCAAGATTTAGGAGACAATTACACGTTTCAGACTGGAAGAGAACGCGACAGGGAGAAATCAATTCCGTTCGTCACCGGTCGACCCGGTTCCTCGAACGTTTCGCGCGACTTCCGGTTGAAGAATGCGTTCCACGGAAACGAGAGAACGAGGTGGATTTTTGCGTTTCAAGCACCGGCCTATTCAACGCGACCCTTTCCTCTCGTTCCGTTTGAGGGAGAAGAAAAAAGAGGGAAAATGGAAAATTGCATGGTCGTTGGAGGATCCGTCATACACGGTGACACAGAAGTAAGCGGTGAAATTGAAACGAGGAATAAAAAATTTCGGAGAGACGAAAACATATTTGGAAGCAACGAACACAAACGTCATATAAATAAAAATAATACGAGAAATATAATACTCGAAAGAAGATAATAATCTGACGCATATTAAAAAACACTGCTAAAGCTGAAAAGTGCTAAATAATATAAAATTGACACAAAAATAAAATAAATGACATTAACGAGAATAATTCCAAAAATGTTATGAAATTATATAGAAATGATAACGAACAGTATTGTTGTTATAAATAATGAAAGGAGGAATAAAAATAATAATAATACAGTGATTTAAAAAATATAATACTCGAAGGAAGAAAATGGTGCAAAAATGGAAAATGGAAAAGTCATCGTCCATTGTCTCCGATTTATTTAATCGTTCCAATTAGCACGCCGATCATGTCGGGGAATTCTAATCGATTAATGAGTCTCCGGCTCAATTACGTAATTCCCAATTAAACAAAATGCGTTGAAACTGGCGGTCGTTTAATAAAACCGATATAAATACGCGGCCACGATCAAAGCGATTTTGCGACAATGGCCAGTTTTTAAATTAATTAGATCACCGTTACTCCGTTACTGGCCGCAAACGATTCCGTCATAATTTCCCGGCAGATTCGCCAGCGATCGGCCATCGCGATTCCGCGAAATCGTTCTGCAAGCTACCAATCCGATTTATACGTTCGTCGTAGGCTCGTTTTGTTTCGTTTTATGGTTCATTGCCGGCTACTTTGCGATTCGCCGAAATATCGCAGAATTTCGCGTTAACGTTCTCAATGTTACGAGAGGATTTCGATTTCGAATATTATTGAATTTTGCTCTTTCCCAGTTACGCGATTTGCAAACAGCGTCCGCAAATTTTTAGCCCGATATCTTCGTTTAATTAATACGTTTTTCCGCGTGTTTGATATACCACTGTTTGGTAATCTCTCAAAGTTTTGTTTGGATTCCATCGAAAATCGTTCCGTTATTATTCGGGTATTTTCATTTATTCGGGTAATTTGGGGGAATTCATTCGCCGATACGTTTAATTAGCAATTTCAACGAGCATCTGGCTAGTTCGATCGCTAAGTTTTATTTATTTTATTAACCGACAGCTGCGGTCCCGCTGTGTTCGTTAAAATTTGCGAATTTTATTAAGCCCGGGTGACAGTAATGAATTTGGAACCTTTTTTCAAATAAATTTCACGATATATTGTCTCCCGTATATTCCGAGAAATCCTTTTCTGCCTGAAAATTTCGATTGCTAAATTTTATTCCACTACGCTTTATTTCTCTCGTTAATCAGGAATTTTTATCTCATTACACTGGTTGAAATTTTTAAACACTTTTATATCTGTTGGTATAACGATAAGAAATTCGGCTTGATTACCAAGATTCGTTTAACAAATGAGAAACCAATTACACATCGTGTCACCTGTCGCGAATTAGAAGACGCGCTACAAATTATTCCACGCTCGCAATTACTTCGAAACCTACAATCTCATTTACGCAATACCGTCGTTAAAAAATACTCTAATTTATTATTCTCAAACGTGTCCACGAGACTACAACGAACGTAAGGACGCGCAACGAAACATTGGAACAAACATAACGAAGCAGCAAAGGCAAAGGGACCAAAGGGACCCAGTCATAACCTTCCGAGGGCGTCGTAATTACGAAAAAAAAAAGGGGGAGGAAAAAAGAAGAGAGGAAAATAAAAGGAAGAACAGGCCAGATTCTTTGTACACGCAACGAAAATTTCCAAGCGTTACGACTGCCACTTCCGCCGCCGGAAACCGTCGAACCTTCCGCCCTAACTATAACTCGCGTTCCGCGCGAACGCTCGTGTCACGCGAAACTGTCTGACCGTCCATCGACCGCAAAAGCCTTCAATTTTTCCGCATCGTGGCACTTGACACGCGGGAAAACTCGCGACACGGGTTAATCGCTGCCCGGATCCCCGAATTCCGCGCTGTTCCACCGCGAAATCGACGGACGTCCTCGTGAAAAGCGAACGAGAGGAACGGAGGAACGAATAAACAATTATCGAACGCGAGCCGCATAGATGAATAAACAATCCGGGATACGCGCGATGAAAGATGACGCGGAATAAAAACGCGTGTCAAGGTAAATTAGTACTCGAAAATGCTTCGCGATATCGGTTTCCGTTCGCGGCGTTCTCTTCCACTGGCCGCAATGAAACCTGGATAAAATTACGTATTTGCAATTTTCATCGGAAAATATCGCGGCTCGACCAAGTGAACCGGCCAGCAATTCCGCGTGGAATGAAGAGGAATAAGCGCTCTCTGCTGTGCGAGAACATTTCTGATTAAGCAATCTGGTAATTTTTCGAATATTTTAATTCCTTCTTTAACCTCTGATCTTCGAGCATTTAAATAATCGAGAATTGTATGTTTGAAAATTCCGGGCGAGAGTATTTCCTTTGACCGTCGGTGACGAATTAATTCGGAATTTTCTGACCTGATAAAAATTATTCTGAGAGGAAAATTTCTTATTTATGATTTTGTGACTGTTCAGAGTACTATTGGAGTATAGTTTCTGTGATGGACAATGTTGATTATCGATAATTAAGCTCTCAAACTCGAAGGTTGATAGACAATGTCGTCATACGTTGACTCGTACTACTGAAATTGGCATATTTATGTGATACCGTACGTAAGAACGGCGATTAATTTTTAGAAAATTTTATAGCTAGGTGTGTTGGATTTCCAGAAGGATGTAAAACATTTTCTACGTGTGTGGATTAATAAACAACAATTTTTTGTGAGATTACAGAATGGGACTGTTGTGAATTTAAGGGAAAGGAAGAATTTTTTAATCCCTGGATCAACCTCTTTTACATTCCCGCGTAAGAGGTGTCATCTCAAACACGCGGACAAACTTGACGTGTAAAATATGAAATTCTGAGTAAGAAATCCTGTGAAAAATTTTACATAAAATAAAATATTCCGCGTAAAATTATCCAAGGGAAATGTTTGGGATAAATTTCTTTCGGTAATACTTGAAGCAAAAAGGCGAAAAATGTACAGTAATTTCTTTTATTTAAATTTCCAATTCCAATCCTCTGTTAATCCCAGTATTAATTCCAAATTGTCTCAAAAATCCATTTTGGTTATCAATTCCTATCACAGACAAACCTACTGAGCGTGAGAAATCTAAAACTGCCTGAAAAATCCATTTCTCTTCATTTTTGGCCTTAATCCTCTGCTAATCTTAATTTGACTCCCAAATTTTCCAAAAAGTCTCCTTTAATCTACCCAGTATTATCAGTCACTGTCAGACACTTCTTTTAAACACGAAGAATTCCATTTCCACCTCTTTTGTTTTTAATTTTAACTCGTTTAGTTAGTTACTTAAATTTTACTTAAACCTACCCATTCATCCACCATCACAGACACTCCGGCTACACAGGAAAAACCTAAACCTGTCTGAAAACTCAATTCCTCTCTCATCTTTAATTTCAACCCTCTACTAGCCCCAGTACTTGCCCCGAATTTCCCCAAAAGTCTTCATTTATTAACCCCGAATATTACCAGCCACCAACAAACACCTTACATCTCGCTAACGAAAAAGCTTCCCACCCTGATCAATTATCCCAGATGAGAATCGAGTCGAAAGACTTCTCCTTGTATTTTCCGCGGGAATTCGGAAAAACACTGTTGAAAAAGGAAACGTGACTATCTTTGGGAGGTCTTGCGATAAATCTTGAAACTGGTAGCGATTAGAAAGACGCGTGTTATCGACGAATAATCTTCTAGACTGCTCTATCTTCATCTTCCTCGTTCCACGCCCCTCGTCGCGTATGACTTTCGCGATCCGAAGAATCGATGCTATCTCGCCAGGTCTCTCGTTCAGGGTTGCCTTTGAACGATGACCCACAGGAGAACCGCTCTCGATTTCCTTTCAGGGCTACGGACAACCACGAAAAATGTATCGCGCGTGACGCTGCCAGGGTTCAAGAGGATATACCTCGGCGAACGGAGCGCTGATTTTTATCACCGCTACCGAATGGTAACGTTCGTTTGTCATTTTTACGTGTCGGAAGGGCGGTCGTACTTTGATCGAACGCGGTCGTGAAAATGGCGGAATGGAAGCGATATTTCGGCAGAGATCGGGGAGATTGGGACCGAGTGGCGAGGCGATTTGATATTTTATTTAGCGCTAGATCGTGCTATGATTCCGCGGTCTTCCGAGGCTTTTTCACGTGACACTTCTGCGGCTTCTACTGAATTGCCGTATTTTTAGGTCCCGCGATGACGCGATAAATTTTCCTCCCTTCAAACCGAATACTTTTATGCCCTGCAATGTAGCGATTTTCTATTTTTGTAATACGAAATTCGCGATAACTTCGACAAGAGAATTTCTCCATTCGTAAAGTAATCATTTCGTGTCCCGTAAAATAATAAATTTCCATTGTGTACCGTAGTAATAGATATTTTTACGTCTTACAGCAATCGACTTACTTTGTAATACGATAATTTTATGTTAAAATATTTCTTTTTTTGTACTTTTTAACGTAATACGGTACTTTTACGATGTTTTATGAGACGATAATGTTCTCTCAAAGTGATTTAACATTTTGAAGCGAAAGATCAGATTCCAAACGAGGAAAATATTTTTCCCAGGGAAGTTCGGGCTAGTCGTTTAACTTGTAGATCGTTCGGTACTTTTATTTTTCGAATTAAGTTCCGAGGTTTCGTAAGTTCCTTCGATTGTTCTTCAAAAGAGAAACTTTCCCGGAGAACGCTTCCCTAACGATAAAAAGAAATCGGTAAATTCTATCAAAGCAGGAAACTGAAAATGTGTACTAAACAGAAAGTACGTCTTTCGACTTCGAATTCTCCTGTATTCCGCAAATATTTCCAGACAACTTAAAATCGGAAACTTGAAAAAATACGTAGAAAAAGAAAAATAAATACGAGCATGTAAATACGAACATAAAAACAAGAAATATCACGAATATTTTGACTAAATTTTCTATATTCGAGAAATATTCGCAAAGAGAAATTCTTCCGAAAATACCAACAAACTGGAGATATAGGACGAACGTCATGGAGAAATCCTCTTCGAGCCAGCCATTATTCTTGCCTTTCTTCCAATAGTCGATACATCGAGACCAAAATTTTATTCCTCTCAGCAATCCCATTCCCGACGCCACACCAGCGCCCCAAATCACAATCAACACCGGTTCTTCCCGGATAAACCACCCCGTCTACACCCGATAGACCTCTAAAGGACACCTACCCTGGAGTTTCCAGGGAATCAAGTCCCCTGGCCAGTTCATAGACCGATGGACTTCTTCCGAAAAAAGTCGCAAACGAGGTTACTACGCTGGAAGGCCGGTGATCAGCCCGCCATTGAGAAACTTTTCTTCCAGTTGACTCTCGCCATTCGAAGCCAGCTACGTCTAGAAGAACGAATTCTAGGATTATATAAAGGACGAACCGGTGCATGGTCCTTGTTAGAGACGAGGAGGTGACAAGGAAATGATTCGAGTTTTACGCCGGATTTGAAGTTCCTTCCGCTCTTTCAAACTTTCTTTCTTTCGGAGAAGAAAAGTCGATGTTCGTTTTATTTTATTTCTCTTCGAGATGATCGATGAACCATTGTGGGTATAATAAACGACCACGAAATTATTATATCTTACAGAAGAAAAATCGGGAAATTTTCTTTTTCTCTTTAAGATGATCTATCGTGGATACAATAAATAACTGACATCTCGAAATTTTTATTTCTTCTAGCTGTACCAGAAGAAAAATAGAGAGAGTCCATTTTCTCTTATCTTTTCGTTTTCTTTAAGATGATCGATGACCTTCTCTTGGTATAATAAATGATCTACATCTCGAAATTTTTGTTTCTCCTAGCTCGATTAAAAGAATGTCAGGTAAACTGATTTTCTTTTGATTTTTTTCTTTTAAATCGGTGATCCTTTATGGTATAATCGATCAGAATGGTCTGGATGGTTTTGGGGGAGACTGGATGATGGACAGAGCCTTGGAGATGTGAGAATGGATATCGATACCATTGATAAAGGAAACGGTGGTACGATTCCCTTTGTAGGGAAGAATAATAATACTCGAGAACATTCGGTTGGATAGTGTTACTCGCTCAGATAAATGTTTCGTCGATTCGATATGGATGGTAATAATTATACTTCCTGGGTAGGTTAGGTTCCACGTGGAAACGATTCCGGCTCGATTTTGCATGGAAATAGGACGTAATTAACTGTGCTGCATGTAGGAGAAATTCAGACTCGTAGATACGAACGTTTCTATGCTAAAAATTTACACCTATTTATAGCCTAACTCCTAAGATCTATACGCGAATTTCTGGTTTTTAAACGCTATTATTTATGCTGCGTGTTATTGTACATATGAGATATGATATAAGCTAAGAATAATTAATAACAGTTAGAAAAATAAAATGAAAAATTTGTTTTTGATTTCCCATATACAGGAAGGATCAAAAAAATAAATAACTACATTTTAAGTTCATGACGAACTATGATTACAAGGAATAATGTTCACTCAGATTATTCATAAGTCTGAGTATTCATAATCATTCATTCTATACAGGAAATACGAAGCATGAACGAGAATATAAACATTACTACTTTCAGCTTTGATATGCAATATTTACATTCATACTACGCAAAAACTGTATTACTATCACCTTTACTATCCCTTTGATATACGATCACGTGTGCCATAATGAAGAATAACACGTAACCGAGACAGAAATATATCCACCAAAATTAATCACGAACCTAACTAACAAAAATTATTACTAAACGTTGTAGAAACACATCTGAATTACTATCCTGTTAGCTGTGTAAATTACTGATTTCTTATCTTTTGTGTCCAATCAAAACCTCGTTTCTTTCTAAATGATTCCTCTACTATTATATACTCACCCCTACTCCACAAATTTTTCGCAGAACAATGAAAAAGTTGTAAGGATGTAAAATAAGTGGTACAAACCAAGCTATGGCTCGAAAATCGTCGTGGTTCCGATAGGGCGTGGCACAATGAACAGGAAACTCGGCGAAGCGTCGAACCAGAACGTCCTAACGTGTCGAAGAGAAACACACAACTGAGACAAAAGAACGTCGACGAAAATTGACCATGAGCCTGGTCCGTGTTTACGTTGGGCCTCGTCTGTCACGATCGTGTTTGGCCGGATTTCCTTTCCGCGAGTACAATATTACAGGCGAAGAGGCTACGTGGAAGATGTATATATCTACAGTTATTCATCCTATATAGAAATTGTATTACACAATAACTGTTGTTACCTTTTCTATGCTGAAAGCATAAAATTTCTACAGTTATTCACTCTATACCGAGACGTTATACAACAGTATTCCTATATAAAACACGTGTAAAACCTACAATCATTCTATTTTATACGATACAAAAATTGTACGACTATTGATATTTGGAAAATAACGTTTGTACTATTGCCATTCTTTTCTTATGTATATAGTGCAAAGAGTTTATCTTGAACCTTTTGAGGACGAATGTCATGATATACGTGGAAATTTTATTAGTTTTTAGAGTAAAGCTGCTTGGAATGTAGCGAAAAATAATTTTTGCATTGTCATCAATATTGTATATATTTTTCAATTCAGAAAATTTACCTCTATTCGTTGTTTTTAATTGCTCAATATACACTCGATGTATCGTTACCTTCGTTACTCGTCCGCGAAGGGTTAATCATCCTATAGAAAATTTCTACACTGTTTACACTATGCAGGAACGTTATACAATGATACTCCTATACAAAACACGTGTAAAACCTACAATCAGTTTTATTTGATACGAAAAAATAACGTCTGTAATAATTGCCATCCTTTTTCTGCATCAATAGAACAAACAGTATATCTTTAATCATCCCATGTACGAACAATGTGAAACTGTTGTTACTCCTACACGCGGTAATTACTCTTACTTTCTCATACATACATTTCCAACTCCTGCCACCGAATAACTAACAATAACCACAGCTGTCTGTTCGTTGAAAACCTACATTCCGACTACAATTGCTCTGCCCATCGCAGCGCCAAAAGCTTACGATACCAACAATCACCAGCCTACACAATAAATTCACGTAAATCACAATCCTCTTCTTCACACTATGCAACCTCCAACACTCGTAACCTCTCCTTTCATACAACGCCCAACGACTACAATCCCCTTTCCGAAGCAAAGAAGCCCTCGATAACCTCGTTCACCGTTGTTCGCCGTCAAAAGGTTGAAGAATCTCAAACAAGTGCCGCCATCGTCGTTTGGCTTTCCAACTTGGACGTTGATGCAACGCAACGGTAATTCCCGCAAAATGGGAAACAGCAGCCGCGAGCTATCCGGGAGAATTGTCGAGCACAGAGATCGATCGGTCGGCTTCCGTTTAATCGCATCAGGGAATCGACGACGAGAGACCCGTTGTTCCTCCAATTTCGACCCGTTCATCCGAAACAATACTCAGGGATACGGACTTGGCCACGTCGCGCGCCCCGGATCGATCCACCGATCACGTGGCCCGCGATCAACGTCTCTAATGCGGATCGCCTTTAAGGCCGCTTAGCGTCGCGACACGTAAGGAGACCTTTTCTTTCATCCGACGTTACGTAACCTACCAGCCGAATCGATGGAACGGCACTGATCTCTTAGGCATCCGCGACCTTCATTTTCCCTCGAACTTG
>NIJG01000029.1:1865115-1911100 GCA_002201625.1 Euglossa dilemma
TTTTTTTTTTTTTTTTTTTGGTCCAGGTGACCTTCGATTTTTACGCGAATTTCCGAACTTTTTGGCAACGGTGAGCTTCGGTTCTTTTAAGAACGTTTCGAATTTTTTTCATACCGGTGAACTTCAAATTTTGAATGGAATTTTTTTGTATTGGTGATCTCCGATTCTTTCATCAATTTCCTGAATTTTTTAATATTGGTGACCTTCGATGTTTGAACACCGTTTTGGAATTTTTCGATACCATTATCCTTCGACTGTTTAACGAACTACTCGAATTTTTCGAAGTGAATATTCAGTCGGATAGGTACGTATAAAATTCCAAATTTTGGGAGAATTGAGTATACCAGTGAAAGCATATCACTGAAGATATGAGATTGGCTTATGTAGAATATTATGCAAAGCTTAGAAAAATCAGAAAATGTCAAGAAAGTGCATAATGTTTTCAAAGACTCTGCAAATATTTATTCCCAATTGTAAGTCAATTGAAATAAATAAATAAACTTATTTCATGAAAATAAATAAAATTGCTAAAAAATATTTCACATCTGGTAATCTCTGGTAAATTCACAATATTGCAAACCTCGATTACAAATGTAAGAAGAATCGAACTTAAACCTTGAATACCAAACCTAACTCCAAAAGATTCTGAATTTTATTTTCGAAAATGTACAATAGATGAAGTAATAAGCTCATCCGAGTTACAAACTTGTTTGCCAAAACGGTTTTAAAGAAACGTTGAAACTTGGCAGTCACGTCGGATCCAATTGGATCACAAAATTTCCGAGAAATATTTGTATTCGGACGTGATATGACAGGGAGAGGGGTCGATTAAAATTATCGAGTGCTCTGGTGGAGGGTTTAGTTTCTCATTGAAGCGAAGGTCGATTACGCAGGGACGTTAATTCGTCCGGTTTTTGCGAAGCTCGCTGAAACGGGGATATTAACTGGAATTTTTTGCAAAAACACGGGAATCGGGGATAAAAGCAAAGCAGCGACTTTTTTCTCCGGCCAGCAGGGAACCAGTTTTCAGAGGAAATTAACTCGCCACTGGCCCTGTGCGATTAAATCTAAATCACCGATTTTTCGTGCGAGCGAATCGCTCGTCTGTTGCCTTTCCTACTCCTCGTTCCGGACTTCATCGAACGGCCAATCGCAGGACAGGTTAAGAATTCTCTCAGGAATCTTCTTCGGATTAAGGGATGTCTCTTTGAAAAAGTTTCCTTATCAAACTTTCGCGAACTCGGTTCAACGATCGAGCAGTTCCAAGCCCATATCTGTAACTATCAAACTTCCGAGTTCCTGGGTCGCGAAATTTTTGAATTTCGCATTGTTCTCGTGCTGAAATTCGGCGAGAAGGGATTTCAAAGCTCTTCAAAAGGGATTTTAACTGAAAGGTTTATCAGCTTTTCAGAAATTCACGGCTGGAAATTTTCGAGCGTTATACCATACCAATTTAATATTTCATTTGAGGTAGCGGAACTTTCGGAGTACTGAAATCTTGGCACTCTTGAAGTTCCAACTTCTGGATCGTTAGAATTTGTAACTTCCGTAGTTTGAGAGATTTGGAACCGACGAAGTATCAAATTACCTAGTTTCGAAATCTGCTGGGAGCCTCTCTTTGACAGTTTTCGATGTTCAATCCCTCGAATTTTCCGAGTGAAAATTGTATCAATGAGACATAAACTTTCGAATTTTCCGAGTGAAAATTATATCACTGAGACCTAAACTATCGAATTTTCGAGTATTCCGAAATATTCGAATCTTCGAATATTCGATGCGAAACAATTTCAATATTCGAACTTCAAAATTTTCGAATAAATTCTCAAAGAAGTTTATAAAAGCATTTAAACTGTTCGACAGTTATACATGAGTTCTAATCTTCGTCTGAATAAAATTTCCATCTCCGTTATCGCGACGAAACAAAGCTAGAACGTAATTATTTATCGCAAGTAGTACGAAGGAATATTGCGCGTCCATGCGCGTAAACTGATTTGCTTCATGGTGTCGATGCGATAAGTAGGAACCACCGAGCAGGTAGACCTATTGATCAACGGCGCCGTGTATTTATGGTAGCGTATCGAAGCACGAAAGTAGCCACATTTATCGGGACCTGCAGAAATGCCGAGGATGCGAGCAGAGCTAATGGGCTGGTCCGAGTGTACGAACGTAATACGGAATATCTGCCTGTAAATGTAGATCAGAAGCCGTAAATGAGGCTCCCGGGTATAGCAGCGAATTACGATTTTCGCGGCGAGGATCACGTGAGGCGAATATCGATTCGGTTAATGCGAATTCTTCTGTATTCCGACGTAATTACTCTTAACGCGAAGCCACGAAGGCGAAGGTGCGAGACGAGGATTACAGAGAAGGTAAACGATACCTGTGGAAATCCAATCGAAAGAATTAGCGGTACAATATATTTATTCATACACGTTTAAAAAATCCTGGAATTAAAAAAAAGATTCGAAAATTTTTAAATTTGTAAATATTTGAAAATATAAAGATTTAGAGACTCGAAAATCTGAAGATATACAAACATTAAAAGGTTCTGCAATGAATTTGAAACATTAAAAAATTTATGAATTCAACGCGAAGAAATCAAAAGTGGATAAAAACTTCAGAAGAATGGGAAGATGCGAAATTACAAAGAAAGTTAGCGATACCTATGAAAATCCAGGAAATTTAAAGAATTGGCAATATATTTTTCCCTGAACACGTTTAAAAAATTTCCGAGATTAAAAAGTGAAAAGATTCGAAAATTTAAAATTTCGTATATACTTGAAAATATAAAGATTTAAGGACGCGAAAATCTAAAGGTATACAAACGATAAAAAATTCCAGGACACGGAAAGAAACAATTAAAAAATTTAGAAATTGATGAATTCATGAAGAAATCAGAAGTGGATAAAAATTTCAGAATTCCAAATCCGTGAGTCTTGGGTCCGAGGATTCCAGAATACGGTAACTGTGATATTTCAGTAACCCAGGATTCTATAATACATCACCGAAATCGTATTTCTGGCTGTAACTGCAGCCTAGCGCATGAACTTTTAATACCACGCCGAAGACGACTGACCATGTAAAATTAGCAGAACGAAAAACTTTGTTATTCAACCGTGCACTCCTGTCGGACAGCGTTCATTATTTATGGGCCTTGTATCGAGGCATGATAGCGCCGAGGAGTCTAGAGGTCGAGCTAAAGCGATCGAACTTTCTCAGGAACGCGTAAAATCATTCGCAACGTAGCCAAGCGAACCGCCCCTGAGACCGATCCCGTCTGATCAAACCGGATTCGATCTACTTGCCTCCGATCTATCCCACTGTGCTACTTAACTAACTCGAACAACGTCAGAAAACGCTCGATTCGATTAGCTTAAGCGATTCCTCCCATCGCGAACCACTTTCCCTCGATTCTGGTTCGGTTCCACTCGTGAACCCAGTTCCCGTTTTCTCCAGGTCAGGTTCGATTCGTTCGCTACCAAGTGCACGGTGGTCAAGGTAAAGTCTCATCAAGTTCGTTCGATTTTATCCCTACGAATTATCATTCGTTAACGAATCGCTACATTATCGCCAAAAATACTGAGGAAATAAAAATATTTTCTCATAGATACACGCAAATTTAGCCGTTTATAGCTAAAAAGAAATGTGTAAATTATCAAATTAATTGCTAGTAACGAATTAATATCCTTAATAACAAATTCTTCGCAACGCAAATTTATGATAGAAATGAAAAGATTAGTGATTCATCAGCTATTACTTTAATTTGTAACGTAGTTAAGTTGTAATGTATCTGCCACCCCATTTACAGCTCACCCCCTAAAACAATTTAATAATTATTTCTTTATGTTTTTAAATATTAGTTATTTTTTCCTTTTAGGATTTAATTGTTTCATTTTTACTCGGGTTATAATTATTTTGTTCCTTTTCAAGTTTTATTTTTTCGTTTCAAAATTCGAATATTTCTCATCGATAGGTTTCGTCGTGGTGATAAAACATGCTTCCTAAAAATTAATCTTTGGGAAGCGATACCAAACACAGAGTTACGCACTAAATTTAAAATATTTGCTATCTATTATAAATTTTGAAACTTTGTCAATTTTCCAAAGTTTTATTGCAGAATTGTGTTTCTTTCTTTTTTTCTTTTTCTCGTAGATAGGTTTGACAATTTTGTTTCTTGATTCTTTCTTCAGAAAGATCTACCGAACACGGTTGTAGATTCGTGTCAATAGAAAAAGTTTTTAGGAAAGGAATAGCGAGTAAAATGTATATTACAGTTTAAAGTACACGTTGAACAGTGTTCTGGGTGGTTTATGTTCGGTTTAACGAGGTTTGATTCGCGAGATGCATCGACTTTGGCTTTTATGTCACGTAAGCTTAACGCGATATTCGCGATTAAACGTAATTCGTGTTTATCTCGACTCGGTTTAATATGGTGCGATTTAATTCGATTCGATTAGGGCCGTTTAACGTCCTACAGTCTGAAATAATCGTCGCAAGTTGATCTACCACCGACGCGACGTAATTCGACCCGATTCTCTGCCAGTCAGTTTCATTCAATTTTCTATGACTAATATCGTTCAATTAAGGTTATTAATACGCTTTAACGAGTTTCATCCTAATTTTACATCGTACTTCTACTGTATCCTACTCTCTGTTCGGCAAATGTAATATCTTTAATCGAAATCATCCTCGATTTTATTGCATTTTGAACTCAAAATGGATAGGATTTTATTCTAGAATTATTTTCGCTTTGTTTTCATATTACATTTAGCAATAGTTATTCAATTATTAGATATTAGATTCAATAAATCTGATCAAATCTATCTTATACGATTATTTAATTATTAAAACCTACCATAAATCTAATTATCAATATCCGATTATTTCGAATCGAGTACGAGGATTTCTTCTCGCGAGGATTATAGATCCGATACATTAAATTCTCTCCAGCCTTTCGTCCAATCCCCCAAGACTAAATCCCCATTCGATTCGTAATTACGAATTTCACGAAAGTATCTATTTAATTAGAAAATAATAACAATTAATAAATTTAAAAGTGAATCCTTAGACCCGACCCTACGAAACTTTGTCCGATTATTCAATCGTTGGAAACTATCGCAAACCTAATTATCAATAGCCACATCGAATCCACGATCCAATAAATTTTCCTTCGCTTTCGATATGATCACTGAAGAGAAGATCGCGGTGTTAATTAAAGTTCCCGGGAATTTCTTCCGCTCGATTCGATCCATCGAACCTTGTAACATTTCCATCGTTCGGGAGGATCGATCGAGGGGTCAGGAAAATTTAAAATTTCCAATTGGCTCCGAGTCGATCCCGAAGCCGATCCTGTTCGTGCGAACTCAAGAAGAGCTTAAGGTCGAGCTCGAGACCGACGTTGCATGCTTGTAAAAACGACGATTAAGATACGAATCTGCGAGTCGATGGCAAAAGTGGTGGCAAGGTCCAAAGTCGTGCACGTGTTCGCGCTCTTCACATCTAATAAGCTCGAAAACGACCGCGACCGAGACCTCTCTCATCCTCGCCGTTTTCCTCTTCACGGTAATGCTGATGCAGACCTAACAGAGGGTTAAATCGCCAGCTCGGCGTGCGATCGAAATTTCGAAGGTTCGTCTGAATTTTTCTTCCTATTTCTCTTCCTTCTTTTTTTTCTTTTTTTTTTTGAGAAGAGCGATGTTGGTTATATTTATATCTGTGAATTAATGGGAACTTTTAGAGACATGCTAGTATGAGTGAGCAGAGTAACTTTGTAATTGAATTACTTCTACATCATGATGTAATATTCACGAAATATTGGATAGAAGAGTGGTAATTAAATGCAGGTGAATATAGTGAAGTAATAAAATATATTTGAAAGTCGCGTTTAAGGATAAAATTGGTGAATATTGTGAAGTAACAAAATATATTTGAAAGACGCGTTTAGGGATAAAATTGGGGAATACTGTGAATTTTTGTGTATTTCACAGGTGTATCAAAATTAAGAAAGAAATGAAGGACAATATCTTGTACGAAATCTACTTTTTATTTTAATCCCTGTGTCTCGGAAGACGAAAATTGTTAAATTCCTGCAAGCCTTCATTTCCACCGGGAAATACTTCGGATAAGTACACAAATAATGTAAATATATGTAAAATACAAATGGACAGTCTGTTAATATTGATGTATGAAATAATTATATTTACATATGCTACATTAAATCAACCGAAAAGTAATCTCGGATGTTTTGGATATAAAATAATAATTACCTTTAAAACGAAGATAATTCTGCCGAATTTTAATCCATTATTTCGACCGTATTTTAATATAATTTAATTTAATCGTAACCTTCTACCATCTCCAATTAATGCGTCGCTATACCTAACACATTAAGAACACTGCTTCACGCTGAAAAGCAAGAGAAAACCCGAAAAAATCCGAACTTCCTTTGCGATCCGAATTCTCGGTCGTATACACACCTTCTGACGAATCACAAAATGAAGAGATTTCGAGAAAATCGCGTCGATTCATCTTCCCGGAGTCGCATGTGTCTCTACCATTTAACTTTCGCAATTGACTATAAAATTATGGTAATTTCGCACGCGAATCGAGGAAAGATGGCAAACTTGGGACAGGAAGGAAGCTCCGTGTACACTGCACGCAATGGCGGAAGGATGGCACGTTGAACTGAGCAGCTGCACCGGCTAAAAACGTTTCCCTGTACTTTTAAGATTTTAATCTGATTAAAGCTTCCCATGGAGCAACGTTTAATCCACTTATGGAACGCCTGGTTAATAATTTATTTACCAATGTCTGGCTCGATTGTCTCGGGAGACCAGTGGCTACTTCATTCCAACGATGGAAATAATGCGATAGCAAGAGGCTTTCTTGGTAGCCAATAAAGCGAAAGAAAACGATTTCGAGCATTCCGTGCAGCTCGTGAACCGTCTAAAACGGTGTTCGCAAAGAATTCCTGCTTGTTCTCAGCCTCTATACAGGGTGACAAATAATACTTAAATGTTAGGAGAAGAAGAGGAATAGTTTCAAAAGTTTTTCAGGAAGCGAAGACGAGTAAAATTTATTTAAATGTATTCCTACGTATCATTTTACACGTATCGATTCTTCTTACTATTCCACGAATAAATATTCTGTCTGTATAATTACTTGGCTTGGAATTGGCTCTGTTAATTGTTCATCGAGTGACTATACTCGAAAAAATGTTTTGTTCCAGTTGTTTCGTTGTGTGCCATGTAAACCGGGTCGCCTAAATATCTGCTGCAATTATGAATACACAAGAAGTACTTTAAATGCAGTTTGAATTGTACGAGGAGACCAATAAAAAATAATTGGTCCATCTAAATTTTAATCTTGAGAGATGAAGGCGATAGTACTGGCTTCTTTTTTAAATTCTTAGTGCAATAACTGCTCGAAATGGTGTCTCCAGATAATTCTGATGTATAGATATTTCAAGTTTTGCTTTAGATACCAAGCTTTATCTTAATTGAGAAGATATTTTTAATCATAAGTATTAAATAGGGTATCCTGTATAATCCAATTACTAAAATTTCGATAAGATGGAAATTATTAATAAAATAATATTAATACAACATTATTTTGAATAAAAATTTCTTCTTGCCATTCACTTAACTCATATGAACGTAATTTACAATTGACTAGATGATAAAGAATACCTCGATTTAAAATATCGACTAACCGGCAAAAATTGTTTCGACTTGAAGTTTCAACTACATCACAAGAACCACTGTTTAAATTATTCCTCGACCTGTCAACAAAACCTTCCACTTCTATTACCAGATCTAGTATATTCTAAAACACTCTTGGAAATTGCAGAAGTCAGTTTCCCAGGTTACCTGAATGTCCACAAATCTGCAGGAAGTCATGCGATTCTGAGGTGACCGAGCGTGTGGGAAAATTCATAAGTTCAGGATCGTAACTGATTGCAGTAGTGCTGATTACGCAGCATCGTTGTTTGCACGCAATCAATATTATTGACTGAAAGCTGGCACACGTGTCCAGGGCAAATATTGAAAGTATCGAATGATTCCGAGGCTAGAACGAGTTCGAAATCACGTACGCATCTGGTCTGCGGTGAAACGCAATCGTTCCACTCTTTTTATAGCCCATTCCGCCCCACCGGTGCACGCGATGTGGCAAAAATTTGAATTCAGACACGTCGATTCGAATTTCGGCAACGTCCCTGGGCTCATCCGAGTCGTTGACGGTATTTCGGAATTTTCAGACGGCGACAGGCTAGAAATATTCCCACTCGCACGTTCCAAGATTTCAGATTCCTCGATATCAGGGCACCGATGGAAATCCGCGACGAGATTCGAAATTTTCCGGGATGTTCCACTCTCGAATTTTGCTTTTCAGGGAATTCTTTCGATATTCGAAAGAAAAGGCTACGAAATTTGTTGCATTCGTACGCGAACGGGCCCAAAGTCGCGAGATCCACGCAGGAGGGTGGCGACTGCACGGACAACAGGGGTGCAACAGGGGTTGGGACGCGTTCACGCCATCACTGCCGAATATCGATCGTCCCACTTGTCAATTCGAGTATAAAGCGATATACATATTTGAAAACAGTCCGCTGTAAATATCGAGACCGCCCCTGTCGGCCTATGTCACCCCTCTGGTTACGCAACAGCCGGGGGTGGAGGTCACGGGGACAGAGTGGTGAACCTGGTCTTGATCGCCTGGAGAAGTCTCGGTCTCGGGTTCGATTTCGCGTCGAACGGCTGACGGTTGTCGCGGTGAGAAAATTGAACTGGCTGAGGACGTAAAATCGCTTTCTGCAGCAAGCGTGAGAGCTGTGTTGACTGCTTTTTAACGAGCCCGCCAGATGATTCGTGGTTTGCCTCGAGAATCTGATTTCTTCTCGGTTTTATTATTACGTCTTTCGTAATACTTCTCCATGACTTTTCGTAATTCAATTAGCCGTGATTCTCCTTATACTCCGAGATTTATTAAATAATTTATTAAATTTCTTCGCGAGAATATTCTTTTAATAAAATTCTATACGATATTGCATTTCAATCTTTTAGCAAGACAGATATTTCGTATCAAATTTGGAACTTGTATCTTTAAATAAAATTGTGACCTTTGTNATTGTGACCTTTGTGTCTATTTTGTACTTTGAGATTTTTTAAGAATTTTTTGGAATTTTTGGGGAAACTTTCATGTGGTTCTTTCTGTGAAATTTTAAGACAGGTGTTACTGATAATTTCGTGTAAAATCATGGAATTCCGTTGCTGCGGTTTATTTCAGTCCTTTGCAACAAAGTATGCTCGGGCAATCATTTACTTGTGTAATTATGCAAATGACGGTGTTTGGCCTCCACGCCATTTTGTAATAACACGTGTACTATATCGCTAATTACGTCGATAATATCTCAAATTACGGTAACCGGGTTGCTGGCACTTCACATGCAGCTGAAAAAGCACCGTTGCGGAAATATTTTATTACAGAATTTGTAACGATAATTAACGGCAGTCATCGAAGTCGCGATAACAATACATTGCCCCTTTGTTTGTTAAATAACGGAGTTCACGCTTTGGAGAAAAGTGGTTAAAACGATAGTGCCAATATTTGCCGGTGAACATGTAAACTGGTTGAAAAAATGTCTGCGCGAGTTTCCCGTTGCGGGGAAACAATTTTTTGTTTCTCGGAAATTCCGGAAATATTTACCGCGTGAAAAATGCATCAATTTAAAAGATTCAAACAATTTTGCGAAAATTTCCGAGGCAACGGTTTGTGATACTTTTCGAGCATATCGCGAGAATAATATCAGCAATGTCTCATTTAAATTTAAAAGCAACGCTGGTTAACGCAAGCTTCAACCCTCATGACTGCACAACTCGTCGGATGAAAACAATGACTCGAACGTATTTTGAATTTTAGTGGGAAAGTTATCGTTACTCGAAGCTGAAACGAACGTTTTCACAAAATATACCGAAAAAGCTGCATTATCTTAGCCTCGATCAAACGTGTCTCCGATTCTACTAGAAAATTCGTCGATGTCTAGCTTTTCTTTTGAAAAAGAAAATCGCAAGGAAATTTAATTAATTTCAACTGGAAGTTCGTGCTATTTCCTCGAGTTACTTTTTATTATTTTCTCAGACATCGAGAACAACATTAACGACACCTCGTTCAAACTGAAAAGCGACGTCGTCTAACCTCACTCTCACGATTCCACGACTCAGAGGGTGAAAATAACGACCTCGACGTATTTCCAATTTTATTCCGCGCGAAATAAATTATCCTCGAATTCTCGGCTCGAGATACCCCAGTAACGCGATATTATACACTGGCAAGAAAAACGACGCTTGTCCGCGCGGATGAATTTCCGTGGACACGCGTGAATCGAAATTACCGGCAACTTCGCGGAATAACTGGCGGAGGAAGTGAAACAAAACAAAAGCTGTTGCTGTTTCATCGGGTAATTAATGGTACGATACGTTCCGTCAAATTCTCCGTTATTAGCCAAATGGACGGGCGCGGGAAACGCGGTAAAAAATGATCCAGCAGAGGACAATGCGCACCCTCGCGCGAGAACTCGTACCGGAACAATGACGAATCACGCAGAACCGGCCAATTTGTTGTTAAAACGTATGAATAATCCAACAGAGCCCGGGCCACACTGTAATTTATCAACGTCCGTCGCCGAGGGCTTTGCTAATTGTTGCGGAAACCGGAATCCGGCCACCTCCATTTTCTTTGATCTAACTTCGACGTCGGAAGACCAGCAGCAACTCCGCTCGCGATTCCGAGTCCCCAGGGACAATAATTCTCTCGTTATTTCTGGTAACTCCTACATACATCACTAGTCCTCTTCATGATTCATTTACTTTCTTCCGCTTTTTATTTTAATTTTAGTTCGTTGACGTAAATTAGTGAATTAACTAGTCAATCGTTCAGTATGGAATGAATGAACCAATGTGGATTTGATATATCATTCCGTTCATTCATTGTTAATTTTAACTCGTGTTGGGAAATTTTGTTTTATTTTTCTCAATTTATCGACGCTAATTAAATAGAATTGAGCAAAGTTTCATAACAATTACAGTTCTAGCAACACGAATCGTTAACAATTCTATTAAACGTTGAAAAGTATACCAATATAAGGTTATTTAATATTTCCTTAAAATTGGATCATTCTTTTTCTCTAAGTGTAACTTATTGTTCCCTACGGATAAATTAATCTTATTAATATCGCACGCGAGACAAGTGGAAGGAAAAAAATAATAATAAAGTAACGAATCGGTACGATTAATCTTAATCTCGGAATTAACATTGGAACCATAATGGCCAGTCTAGTGGCAACGATGTAACGGGTCACTTTTCTCTCGTCATGCAGTCCGGAAATTTGCTTGTTTACGTAACCGAAAACAATTCGACGATAAAACTGCATTCGCTACGTTCCAAGAATAAAAATACCGTCGGCAACTGTCACCCTGACCTTCCAGGGCCACCCACCCCTTCGTTTTCGATCTGCCAACCACCATTCAGCTGGAATGCCGGCGATGATGTGGGATCGTGCGAGGTCAAGGCCACTGGTCGAGACACAGGAAATCTTATGGCTGATCTATGCGATCCGTTACTACTGACGGCCTCAGCCCGCGATTAGCGATGGCCTCGAGTCGCTTTAGATTAACACGAACAAACAACGGAAAACTGCGCCGCGTCGGATACCATCATAAATCAATATTTAATGACAGGACGTTATTTATCAACACTAAGCCTGGCCTAAATGACCTTTTCGAATGTTTCATTAGAAATTTCATGTGTTTAACGTTATCGTCTATCTGTTCCACGATTTTTTTTTTTTTTTTTTTTTCGATATACGTGTAATCAATTTATTAGTTATTCCACCGTTTGAACGTTCTACTGCTTTTTCATTCATCGGTCATTCAACGAGTATCATTTAAGAAAGATTATTATATGAACTGTAAATTTAACCCTTTGAAAACGAGTGTCACAATATACGTGGAAGTTTTTTTCATTTTTCAGAGCGAAAGCTGCATGGAATACAGCGAAAAATAATTTTAACGTTGTTATCGATGTAGATATTTTCTAATTTGGAGAATTTCCTTCGATTTGTCATTCTTAATCGTTTAATATACATCGAATGTATCGTTAGCTTCGTTTCTTATCTGTAAAGGGTTAATTAATTTCAGAAGAAATTTCGGACAACGTGGATAAATCGCAAGGTATAAAAACGCGAAGACGAATACGATAATGGAAGAATTTTATTAAGAATAATTAATTTGCACAAAGTATCCGTTCCCTTGTCTCCTCAGAAACTATAAACCCTGCTACGATATTCCGTCCGAACAATCTGTTTAAAATATCGATAAACCGCGTGTTTTATCACCTACCCTTGTCACTTGCCCTAAATTATGAGGAACTAGGTCGAACCCATCGCTACTGTGAAACCCGGCAACGTTTCCCGGAGAGTGGGAATTTTTTATCGTTCGCAGCGATTAAAAGGTCCACATAAAAATGGGAGAAGCGCGGAAGATCCGTGTGAAAAAGCAGAAGTAACAGCAGCTATCGCTACTTTCGACCCTCACCCCCTCCGCGGCTTTGATTCCCGGTCTTTACGAGAACAAAATGCCAGCGATGACAGGATACGTTTAAGGGTCAAGGTCAGCTGGCCGGCGAGTCCTCTGCGTACACAGGAGGGGTGGTTTGCAGTCGATTCGTAATTTCGTTGCAACTGCAGTTGAACAGGCGTGCTCGTAAATTTCCGACACGTACCGCGCCGTTATTAATGACTGGTCATTAAAGGCGACGCAGAATCGAGCCTGCCTCCTTTACCGTTTGTCGTTTTCAGCCGCCACCTCCACTTCCGGTCCAGCTCCATCACGAGTTTCGTTCGATAATTCTTTTGTACCGATCGATTCGATAATTTAAATACTGAAAATCGATCGATATAGCGATTCTGTTGATCGGTTTGAAAATTTATACGAATTTTCATATTTTTTTTTATTTTCTAGGGGAGCTTTGGCTGTTATTAGATTAATGGAAAAATGATTAAAATTGAAAATCGAATAGTTGTGAAATTGAGATTAAATTCGAGTAACTATTTATATCAGTGGATTTTATTATTCGAAAAATTGTGTCCTAGACATGCTTTTATGTTAGGGTATCGATTACTTCGTTTCATTTCATTTTACGTTCGTGCAATTAATGACCGTTAAAAGTATCGCCATTTTTATTCCTTGTAATGTAACTTATCATTATCTTTTTTAACATACGGTAATTAGTACCGCGAAATATTAAAAGCGGGGAATAAATATAGAATTAAATAATTACATTTAAAATACTTTAGATGTTACACGTTTGACTCGTGCATTTAATATCTTTATTATCTCATAAATTACCCAGCATCCTTTAAACTGGTCCAATTATTTCACGCGTTATATTTATCGTATTTTCGTCAAATTTTTCGTTTTTCAGACAGCGGAATTAACCTCGTTACTTTCGTTAATTATTTTCAACTGCTGAAATTGTAAACGTAAATTTCTAATTTTCGCGTTAACCCGTGCTCTAGGATTTAATTCTGTAAAATGAGGCATTGGAAAAGCGTTTAATCTCAATTTCACAATTTCCGTAAATTCTTTAAATTTTGTGTAGCAAATAATTCTAACATTCGAAGCCATGAAAAAAAAAGCTACACTCGTTATTGTAGTACAAAAGGTTAACTCCTTTTAAAAAATAATAAGTTCGAATTTACTCTGCCAACTAAATTTAAACTTGAGGCAAAGTCTTGAAATTTATCGAGGAAATTTTGGGTCAGAATTTCTGTCGAGTCTTATCGAATAGAATTTTATTTGCTGTCTCGCGTAGGTGTTCCACAACTACTGACGCAGGGGTCATCTATTTGGCGGCTCGTAACCCGAGAAGTGTTAGTTTCAGTGAAATCTGCAGCCATTCCTAAGAGCTTTGTAAACTCGTACGTCTCGATTGTGTAATCGATAGTACGAACGTTCTTGAGTACCTTCTAACTCGAGCACAATACGCTGTGGAACTTCCACGGGCATAAAATATTCTACCGATCCCTTCGAAATCGTTAAAGACACCACAGTGGTTTATTTGCACTAATTCACGGAACAGATGTGTAGCTGTCAAAAATTAAATTTTCCAAAAGGCTCGAAGTAAATTTAACGAATGATTAATAGCAGGCATTTCATTCTCGAAGTAGCGTAATTAGAATTCACTGCAAGTAAATCCAATTAGGGTTCGTCTCCTATTAAGAAGTATGGCACGTTGTGGAATGTAATTACGACGAGAAAAATGGTTGGGTGCAATGTAACGTAATTTATGCAAAATTCATTCACGAAGAGAACAGAGAATGCAACAATTATTTAAACTATTCCGAAAAAATCTACGTCGAAATTAGCCTAACTGTGAGACAACTACGTTAAAAAATTAGCAAAATTAATATAGACCGACAAAATAAGAAAAAGATTCTTCTATCCTCCACGCTTAGAAATTCTAGAAGATAATATAATCTATTATCTATCATAATTCGTCATTTACCATTTCAAGTATCGTTATTATATATTACTATTTCGATTATTCTAATTAATTAGTTGAGAAAAATCTTCTTTAAACCATCTACAAATCCACAAACCGCAAAAACGATCTCTCAAAAAAGAGTAAATAAAAGATAAAAAATTTTGTATGAATACAAGAAAGATATTTGTCGAATAAAATTAGCAAGAAATTTGCGAACTGACAATCACATGACAATATATAACAGAAAGCAATTAACCAAGGTTTCTCATGAAGAAAAAAAAAGAAAATAAAGAAAAAAGGGGATAAAAGGAAAAAACACGGGACATGAGACCGTTCGCAGGTGAGTATTGGAACTTTTCTACGTCGACCTTTTACAGACGCGTTTGCGATCACCGCACGCTCGAGTTTACACTAATGCTTTTTTCGATCGACCGACCTTTCGACACCCGCGAACGACACCCACGTTTGATCAGTGAATATTCGCACGCCCCATTGTATCGTTCGCGTTTCGTGTTTGACTCTCGCTTTCCTGTCCAGCCGGAGAAAAAAACATTCGTTCCATCGTCCGGAATGCGAATCATGTAACCTCATTCCAGAGGAATTCTGACGCGTTCCTGGCCACGCAGCTCGCTGCACAGCCATCTCCACGCGTCGACACCAGTGTACGGATCAATTGCCGAAATTGTTTTCGAGTTGTTAACTGCAGATGAGTTAATTCGCCGTCTGATTTTCCCAGAGGAAATTATCCGTTTCTCGTCTCATTCAAAAATAAAAATTCTTTCCTACCTATCTTTGAATTTGCCTTTTTTTTTTAACGAGACTTAATAGTGCAATGGGCCGGATGTTTTGTTGTTAATTATATCCAACGACCAGACATTTTGTAACTATTTTTAGTCGACGTGTTAAATTGAAGAAAATGTTAAATTGAAGTTCTTAGCAGTGTTGAAGTTTTTAACGATTTTTAATGGTATAATGAACCTGATAATTAATTTTATATTATATATAATTAATAATCAGCTATTTTATTACTATTTTTAATAAAGTTTGAAAAATATTAGATGACTGGATATAAAGTTTCTATTAGTGCAGTATGATGATAATTATTTGAAATAATAATCTCTGTTTTTGATTGATTTTTGAAGTGATAATGAATGAAATTGTCGACTGATTCATTTCTTTAGTGATAGGGTACGATTTGTGAATTTTGAATCGTATTTCAAGTATCTAGTCATTATATACGATTTGACAGAGTTATTTCATTTATGTAAATGAAGTCAATTGGATTTTTATTTCATAGAAGTAATAACCAACATATTTAAAAAATTTTTAATAATTCCTCAAATTTGCTCAACGTAATAAATTCAATTTAGATTCACGATGAATCCAATTTATAACAAACACGATTATTAATAAATCCAATTTAGGATTAATAAATCCAATAAACTGAATTATCCACTGATTAAATATCTGGATATTGGACCGTGATTTATGTGTCTCTATCAAATTTTAAAGCGAAGAGTCACATTAAATTGGGAATAGAGGAAGATAGCACGATTTATTTGCAGTCAGTAATAGTTGAGACTAAATTGAAAATTGGATTTGCGAACACAGATAAACCAATCTTTCGCTAATTACCGATAATTAGTATCTAGCACCGATATTTTTAACACTAATATTTCAAAAATCCTTAATTTTATACCATTCTCGTTAAAATCATTAATAGCTACATAGTCAAAATTGTTTAGTCGAAAATATTCATTTTATTTTCACCATTCAGTAACTCTACCGATACAACAGTCAACGTAGTAATAATCACTTTAAAATAATAAAACAAATATTAAATTTCCCAGTTTTCAGATATATTAAATATATCCACAATTTCACCCAATTTTTTCCCGGAAATGAACGAATCTTTTCCCAGCAAAAGCAAACGAACCGAATCAAAGGATCCACTAATGGTGATTAAACAACGAAAGCGTATTGATCTTAAAATCCTCGAATCAGGTCTGTAAGAAGAAAAAACAAGAAATTTTACCGAGCGAAAATGGGCTGAAAATTGGGAATGGCTGCGGGAAAACTTGGCCCACGTTGGTGAAGGATTCGAATACCTTTTCCCCCGTTTCATATCGCGTTTCGACGGTTCCCGAGATCGATCAGTTTTTCCATTCGCCTATAATTGCCGGAAGCCATACGGAACCGATTATCGTTGCCCACCATGCGAACGAAAATAGCGGAAAACCACGATTTTATCAGGAGACCGCGAAATCCCATTTAATCGGTTCAACCGTTTCGACCGCTTTCAATCGGCGCCCTTAATTGTAAACCGCAGCGGCTGTCGATCAAAATGCGATTGTAAACTTCAAGGTTCGCGTATTTTTCCACGGCTCGAGGACTCCCAGCTGCCGGAAATGTTATCCAATCGCAGCTGGATCTTTTTAAATCGCTTTCATAACCGTTGGCGAATTATAATTTTAAACGAGGAGAACGATGGACGCGAGAAAATTTCTCTTTGATGGAAATTTGCGATGATCGATCCAAATCTCAATATTATATAAGCGAAAGATTTTTTGACTTTGGTAGAATCGTTGCAAAATTAGTTCTATATATCCCTAAACTTAATTCCACCGATAGATGATGAATTAAAATTTTAGATAAGCAAGATGGTGCATCGGAATATGAAGATTCAAGGGCGCTTATGTGTCTTTGATGGAAATCTACGGAGATTGATCGAAATCTAAGTACTATATAAGTGAGGAATTACTTCTGGTTACGAAGCTCATCCTATATATCCTTAAATTTCATTTTAATAGTAGTTTATGAATTCAAATTTTAGATGAGGAAGATAGTGCATGAGAAAATGAAGATTGAAGGGTGTACATCTATCCTTGATGAATATTTGTGAAGATAGTTGATATATAAGATATATTGGATACATAAAGACTAAATTACTTTTTAATTAGGGAGTCATTGAGAAAAAATTTCAGGGAATATAAAATTTGATCCATTTATGGTCTAATAGATATATTACCTAAAAATTATTTTTCAATCATTTTTTCAATAATTCTACTGAACCTATTATTTTCCTAAAAGAAATTCTGATTCGAAATCCCAGTTAGCTTATATTCAAACGATCAATCCTTCAAATTAATTATGATATTATAATTATATGTATAATATATATAATAAACATAATCAGCGATATATTACATCACAATATTTACCCAAACAAGGATTAGCCGGAAAAGAAAATTCGCTGGAAAGGCGGAAAAGAGCGAACAAAAAGAAGACCCTTGGAACTCCTTGCATACACTATCGACGCGTTCTAATTCGATTACACAAGACGTAATCCTTCTTTCGCCCCTTAATCGTCTTACGAATCGCGTGTCATCGCAGTCTTCGTCCATGCAGCTCCTCGTCCGCTAATATTCGCAGGCCTATCGCGATTCTTTCTAACCTTGCGTCGCCATTGCAGCCGAGAAGAACGAGAATAGAAGCGGTGAACGCTCTTGCGAAATCCTCTTATCTCATTAACCGGTAATAACATCGCGTGAAACACAGGCCCGTGTCGTGGATGCCGAAGAAAGCACAGTTTCCGGCCGTCGCCATTTTACGTCTCGTCGGATTTATGCACCAACCGGAAACCAAAGCTCTTTGAGACGCTTCTTCACGGGTTACGTCATATACCTCGCGAAAACAAGGGTTCAGCTACTCTTTCAACTGAGTTTTATTGAAATTGTTGGTTCACGTATAAAATGGCGGGATTTTAACCCTTTGTACTCGACGATCTTTTTTGTTAGAGAAAAATAGTTATTCGAAGATTTTCTCCCATAAAGTCGACGTTTTTAAAACGATGTATAAGAATTTGTATGCAAATTGAGACATAGAATTATTTTATTTGGATATTCCACATATAATCAATATATAAATTTTATAATTTGATCATTTTTACCGGTTGTTGTTTCTCGATTTTTCTAATACTCTTTTTTTTCTCTCTGGTAACGTCATAATTAGATATTCCAATATTTATTCGCTTTGTTTAATTCTACGATTGAGAAGATTTCCCGGGTGTATTATGGCTTCTAAGCACCATTGTTCCGATACTTATAGCATTTATAATGCGATTTACCACGCGAAAATTACTTCCCTCTGTTTCTTTCAGGACACCGAAATTAAATATACCCTGATTACGAAAAATTATTCTACCGATTTGTACCTGATAATGATTTACTACGTTACCGTAACAGAATACACACGCGTGACATAACACTCCGTATTATTTGCAGTAAAGTTTGCGGATAATATTTTATTTCTGCAGATATGACAATACGTTCGTGACTGCGAGCAAATAGAAAATGTACCGTGAGCTCGTGAAGCACAATGGCCCCAATTTCGAAAATTATGCTCGCCAGGGAAACTCCGATAGCATAACTAAATTCTCGGCGCGAAATAAATAAAAACACCCGCATCGCCGTAATATTCCGCAAGCAAACTTTGCGCGCAAATTTTGAACATTCATTTCGCATTTATGCCGAAAAATCGCGTGATTCGAATTCCGAGTTTCGCGAAGTGATAATGAAAAAAGAAAAGGCGCATTATGCGGGAACGTACGTAATAGTTTCGTCTCGTCCCTTGATGCACGAACTGCATGTAAACTATATTTTTCCCGCAGTTAAACAAACCGAAAAAGTTATGAACCCGGGCTTGTGCCCGAAGTTTATAACGAAATATTTTTTCCCGTCGCATGGTCGAATGTACTGAATTCAGTGGCACGACTGTGTTTGCTTGCTGGCCAAAAACAATTACCCCCCGAGTGCAGAATTTCACGGAACTTCTCGAGCAGCGTAACATAGACAATTTACCAGCAAATCAATCGTCGAAGTGTATTAAAATAGCCACGCAGAGGATCGTCATTTTCTCGTAAATATTGTCCGCGAGTTTACGACCAACCCCGCGTTTTCTCTTTGCAATTTTCATTTATTTTTAAGCCGCGGAATGCAGTTTTTATTTCTTCCCAAAATGGAACGCTTATTAGCACTAATTTCCGGTTTATTGCAAACGGTAATTGGCACTCGCTACATTCTTTCTTTAAATCTGCATTCGTCGGTAATAAAATGTCCTTTCTTTTTCAATTAATATTTTAATGAGAATTTAATATGCATTTGCATGCGTTTGAATACTTTTTTACTCATTTAACAGTGCAATTATTAAATCGATCGAAATTACTCTCCCTGAATATTTTATTTTCGTAATTGTAGAGGAAACATGTAGCTGTATTTAATCAGTGAAAATGGAGTTTTAAGAAGCTTTTATTTTTAAGGATAACATGGACAATAATTATTGTTCGTTATACTTACTCTAAACATTGAATAACTTTAAAATTATCTCCCAAAAATATTTTCCACTATTTTTTAAGTTATTACTGTTTCATTCTTTACCGATTATGACAAGAAAAAGCTGAATTTTGATTTAATTATATTTAAAATTGAATAATATAGAACCATCTTAGCCAAAAATTCTGCTTTAACCCCCACATTCGATTATTAACATTAGAAACCCGATAAAAATTATTCCTCTACCTCAATTAGCTCGCTCCAAAAATTTGAATAAAATTTCCTAATACCAATTTCACCGTTGGCAGGCGATAAAAATCGCATTCGGAAAGAAAGATAAAATGAGGAAAATGAAGAAAAACGCGAACAAGCGATAGACGAAAGATTTTGAAAAAAGGAAGACTCTTGGTGACCGGAAGTATTAAGCGGCTGCCGTGTCTTTAATTAACCCTTTAATAAAAATCCTTGCATCGAAGCTAGGCGATGAAATTCCGCGGGAGCCATGCTCCACGTGAGACTTTGTAATCAATTTTAATTAACACTCGCGCCATTTTCTTTTCTTTTCTCGTCGGGCGCTTCCTCCGTGTCCCGTGAATATTTCCGTTCGATATCGGCTAATTATCGGAGCCTAAAATTAATCATTCGATGGAAGAAAATTCGTAAGATCACTCGAAACGTTTCTAATTAATTGCGATCGTTGGATCGACAAGTCTCGCAGGAATTCTGGAAATTCTTTTTAGATTTCACGCGTAACGACTCGAAGAAATGTCGAATTAAATACTCGCATCGAAATTTGTTTCGTTTCGTATTTGCCGATTGAAATAAGACGAGTCCAGCGTGCTTCGTGTTTTAATTATGCTTCCTGATGGCGCAAGAAGCGTCTGGTGTTCTTATAAATGGTTTAATGATACACAGGTGCAATTACCCTGGTGTGCGTGTGGCTGAAATTTAATTACGCTTTAAAAAGTATCGAAGGCGAAGGTTGCGTAGAAAATCGCTTGTTTTCCAAGTGGAAGCTCCTGAAAGGCCTTCGGGTACTTGGAGCAATTTTAAATACTTCAATCGGTTTAATCGCTTTATGGAAACTGAAACAATAATTACCCTTCCTCGACGAAAACTCGTTTAAAACTTTGACAACGGAACGAAGTTTACGAAAAGAAAACCGATATATACCTCCTTCGCCAGCCGAACAATATCCGAACCTATTTATCACACCGCGTCGAATATCAGTTTCGAACCTAGTCCAAGAACCTCGTGCTATAATTCAGAATTGTTCGAAGAAGACAAATTTTTTGCGAACAATTTCCGATGAAAATTTAGGAGGAAATATCTATCTATGCTCCCATTGCGTCGCGTTTGTGAGGATATAATCGGTATTTCAACCGGAAACAATGTAAATTACACGAAACAATGTAATAGAGGAGATATAATGTAGCTTTTCATACCAAACATGATCTCTGAATGATTAATCCAATTATTCGAGAGATTTGAAAAGAGCGATATAATGAACAACGTTCTATTAAATGATTGTATACGCTTACAATAGCAAATCTCTATTTAGCTTTCCTAGCTATCAGCTTCAACGATAGGCGCGAAATATCCAGAACCTGCAGCGTTTGAATGACGTATGTGTATGTACACGTCAATTACGAGCCAGAAATCTCTAGATAGTTATATAATACGCCTCCATAACAATCACTATTCATCTCATTACCCCCAAAAGACGTCACTCTTCCTCTTTGAAATACGTCTTCTCCGAAACGTAAAGCCGTGTCTATTCTATCTCCTCGAGAGAAATCTTGTGTTAAATTTGACAGGATGCACAAATTTGTAACTAATATCGCAAATAAAAACAGCATTGAACGTTACGTTAAAAAAGAAACCGTAATGGTTAAGAATATCGTAGGATCTAGCTTGCCGATAGAAATGGAATAAACGAGACCTATATTGTTCGAGTAACGCACGTCAATTATGCGGCAGAAATCTCCATAATACACTTCCCTAACAACCACTGCTCATCTCGTTATTCTTCGGAAAGGTTCGCTCTCTGAAATGCATCTCCAAAACCCCAAGCCCTGGCTTATCTTCCCAAGAGAAACCCTACTTTAAATTTCAATTCGTATCAATTTGTAACCGATACCAATAATAAAACCTCTAGCTTTCCTTCGTAAAAACGAAATAACTAAACAAGACCTGTGTCATTCGAATAACGTACATCATTTACTCTCAGAAGTCTTGAATCCACTGTGTAACAACCATAGTTCATCTCGTTACTCCCCAAAAGACTTCTCTTCTTCCTGAAAGACTCCTATCTCTGTCCTAGGATCCCGGGAGAAATCCTATTATTTTCTACCAGCGGAAAAACATCTGGGTTTCAACCTCGGCCAGAAGGGGAAGTAAGACAACTGCTAGTAACTCGGTGACTGTCCCTGGAGGAATGACTTGGCAGAGACAGCGTGCAGATGTTCCGTCTCAGACAGATCTAAAACGTTCTACGTGTAAATGTGCAAACTCACCGGTTTCGGCGGCCGCTTGTAGAAGCATCTGCTGATGATGGTGTTGCCTGGTCGAGGACCTGTGATGATGAACGCTGTTCAGCACGATGTTGCTGGACGTCCTGCTGAGCGCCTTCCTCTGTCTCACCGCCTCCTTGTAGATCTTGCAGTACATCACTATCATCACCAGGCCCGGGATCCAGAAGGACACGCACGAGCTGATCACCGCGTACGCCCGGTTCACCACAAAGGAGCAGACCTGCAACCAGGCAAGGATACTTCGTGTCATTCTCTCCGGGCTTGCAATTTTACCGCGCTGATCGATACGCGATTTCGCAACGCCGGACAAAGCGTTCAGGGACGCTGGGTTTCGCGTGAAAGACAGGATTTCGGAGGAGATTTTGTTCGCGTGCAAGGTAGAATAAAGGTCCCTGTGCAGGTGTGCGTTCTTTCACGGATGGGCCAGTCGAGTGGATTCGCGTTTGAAAGGATTACACGGTGAAGGAGCCTTATCGAGGACTCGTCAAACATTCAGGCTCGCCTTGGCGGTACGGTTTCAGGTGAAAAAGCGAGAATGACTTCTCGGTGGAAGGACTCGCGAGGATTCCAGCTTCCTGCTGTACCTTGTAATCACCGTTCTTCCTCCCAGGAGAAGCGGCTCCCAAGGGATGACGAGCCGGATAAATTACGTACCCACAGCCTATTAACCTATTAACTGGGAAAGACGAGTTAACTCGATACCACGGCCTGCCAATATCTTCGAGATGGTAAATTATTTAGCCCGGGATCGCCTAGCTTTAATGCATCGTTACGTTGATGTTAGGCATATATTCGGATCACTGATCGAAAGTTTCGCGTTATTTCGTGTTATTGGCAGTCAGAGATCGAAGATGCAGGCAGCTGTGAATTTTGCAACTTCGGGAAACACTTTAGGCGGAAGTCAAGCGTGGGTCTCGGTGTTTAATTCGTGTTAAAATTAACAGGAAATTTAGCACGGGAAAAGCCACCCTAAATTTTCGAACCGTGATGTAAGTGCTGACGTGTCTATTATTTACGAGTCTCGGAAGACTTCTGATATTTACGGCTCGTGGAAACCGTAAGTGAATAATGTTACTATTATCATCGGTGAAACAATTATTTAATAATATTATTAATATTTTACGGTAACCATACCAGGTCGAGTAACTCTCATTCTCTCTTTTCTTCCTTCATTTTTCAATAATAACGCGTCGTGTACACGATATAATTGGCTACTTTTTAACTTTTTCGACATTTTGTCCCGTTTCTACCTTGTTCATATACCTCGAGCTGTAATCCGGATTACGGGATTTGCAGTTTGGAAATTGTTTTCGTTGCGTACCGTCCCAGCCGTAAAGCTACTTAATAATTTGTCAAGTTTACGAGACTGTTCTCGAGAATTGTTAGCTCCCAATCGCAGGCCAGTTCGATTTTACGTCCGTCCACATTTTAACGAAGGCCGTTATCACATGAGCGGCACGACACATGATTTAACAGCGTATAAAGATCAGTGACACGTTCCTGCGCGAATCGGCGCGATCGTTTCACGGTTCATAAATACGGCTTTCCAATTTAATTCCCGGCGCGATCGCGAAAATATAAAATTCCTCTATTTAACCGGGGACAATCTTAAATCACGATCCCGACGTTGATAAATTGGGAGCCGAGTGTGTGGCATCGCTACACGAATGACGAATCACGGCTGGCCGGGTGTAATAACCGAAGGGAATCGTTAGATAATCGAATTTCGATTTTAGCCGAGGGTGAAGCGCGATTTTTAATTTAATTTCGCCGCGTAGTTGAAATTCTGTCGTGCATGCAGAATTTATATTAAACCTGCCGCATAATGAGATGAAACCTTTCCTCGCGCTTACGTAAACTTCATCTCGAAGCAATGTATCATATCGCTGTTAACTTGCGTTTAAGTCACGAAATAATAAAGCCAGCCTGATCATGCCTGAAGATTTAGGATCAATCGGAGGAAGAAACTCTCCAGTTCCGACGATGCTAATCGATCAACGAAGTCAACTACATTGAATGCGAAACTTTATTGCAATATATCGTTGTCCAACTCGGTCGTGGAATTTTTCGATTCCATGGATTCATAACTACGACGATTTCTGCGGTGGAAATTTGGCGGAATCCGAAATTTTTTATTGGAGAAAAATATAAATAAATGGTCAATATTTGCGAATTTATTCGCACGGCAGTTTCACTCGGTTTTCTGTTTTTATCTTTACCCGTGGGAACGAAACCAAATAACGCGAAGTAGATCGTGTTAGCGACTCCGTGGTGGCGCTAGTGAGCTACGAAGAAATAAATATACCACTCGCAGACGTGTCACTAAAAGCGATAGATAGAAAAGCAATTCTATCTTCGGTGTGGTTTGCTAAAAAGAGAAAAGAACATTTTTTTGTTTGGAAGAAAAATAATTTTATCAGAGACGAAGATAATTATTTGAGATATTGATATTGGTAAAAATTGCAAAATTAGCGACTGTTTCTTAAATTACTTTTGAATCGATGCTGGTGTGAGAATAATTACGGAAGTATCACAGATTAAGATTTCAGAGGTATTGCTATCACACATCGTGCTCAGAAGCCTTCGAGTTGGTGGATTTGCAAAAATCAAACTCTCGTTAAGAAAAGACTGGAACTGCAGTTTAATACCAGCAATAGCAACTCCCTTGTCCAATTATACTCCGGCTGCAAATGGAGCATCGACTTCTCGATGTCACGCTGGTTTATTTTTATTACAGCCGACTGAAGATACGTTTAAATTGGATTTGTCCAGCCAGCTAGCGAAACAGACACGGACACTTGACGTTTTTATCACGGGACAAATAGGAACGGGAATCGTTCCATTAGATTAATGAATAATTCTATTTATGTAATGCAATTTCCATAGTAGCAACGACGCTACGCTTCGATTTTTATCGTTAAATATAATGCGATTATTTGGATAACAGGGGAGGGAAATTTAAACGTGTAACGAGTGTTTCGCGTGGCTTTCACCTAGCACAGTGATTCCTGATCTTCCTTGCCTTATAACACAGATCAAATCTTAGAATTCGAAAAAAACAATAACAACAACAAAATTATAATTTCTCCAGATCGACGAAACTCTATTCTAAAATAAAATAATGCGAAATAAATATGAAAAATATACGGAATAATTTGATAAAGAATTTTTGAAAATCAAGGAATAAGGAATCTCTGATAGTTGCAATGGAATCCTTGTTCCGATAAGATTGATAAAATATGTTTTCGGGTGACTCTGGGTAAGATTGAGGGACATATTTCTAAATTTTCTGGGCAAGTGGCGAATAAATGGAAGCAAGTGTCAATCGGTCTTTCGCACGGCAAATTGAATCGTCGCGACTTCTGAATTCACAATGGGCCACGACGTCCACGACGGTGGTTCCCATGATGCATCGACTGCTATGCATAACCAAATTAGCCAATCAAGGAAACAATAGTGCAAGTTACGTGGACCACACGAAGGACGTGATTGGTCGATTTGCACGTAACGCATGCGTATGCAAATGGCTGAAAAGCCTTGCACAAATCCTCTTATCCCCGAGGAATTATCGCCGGTATTCACAATTTCGTATGCAGGTCATAACGCTTATTAAGTAGACGCGTTACGGTATCTAGTTGTTAACCGGAAGTCACCTTGTACAACGGGAACAAATCGGTTCGACGACAAAACTTGTTACGTGAAATTGTCGTGCGAAATGATAATTGGACGGTGTAAAATCCGAACCCAATGTTTTGTCTACTGATTTCATTCTGTTTTCGATGTGTACCCTGCGCTCGGAATAGTCACGCGATGCAAACTAATCCTATTTGCAGACGTGACACAAAAATCCCTGTGACCAATCTTTACGACTATGCTAGAGAAAATGGACCTATCGAATTTGCCAATTTACCAGACTTCTGAAATGGAAAATCGGTAAGTAAACGAATATGACTTCGAAACAAGGTCTGCTAACTCCAATTTAACACGTTGACTGTCACTGTTCATTCTTGGAAGGGTTTATTGTGGTATAGCAATGGCAAGTGAACAGAAAAAATATCATTGTAATCGGCTTCTAGTCTGGTTTACAACAATATAAAAATAATGCAGTTGAAATTCTTTGTCGAATGCGGTCGAAATTCTTTCTATAGGTCGAGGAAATGGCAAATGTGAGACGAAGGGAGTGAAAGTAACGATGGTGGTAATATTTTGATAAATAACCGCATTGTATGTTTCTTTCTTTCTCATAAGAAGGACAACCGTTTCTCTGTTCAAACCGTTACAATAAAATTCATTAAAGTTTCTTGATAAGTAATGTCTAAGTACATTAACAAAACAATCCCGAAATAGCTTAAAACTTATAAGAACAATGTAATTTTGATAGCGTTGTATCATACTTTACACTGTCAATGAATGTGTCAAGCATCGAAAAGTCGAAGGATCCACTAAAATTTCTTAATAAGTACAGTAATGAAACAATCTCGCGATTACTTAAAATCTACGAAAACAATGTAAATTTTTTATCGTTATATCATATTTTACTGAGACAATCAACGTGTTAATCATCGAAAAGCTGAGGAATCGTTCAGACTCACCTGTGGATTGTTCACCATGTAGTCCATATGCTCCTGCGTAGTGTACCATCCCAGGAAGATCGGTATGAAGCTGATGAGAGCTGGCAAGATCCAGGCGCTGCCTAGCATGCAGCCCACCGTGCCCTGTCTCATGATCACCGTGTACTCCAACGGGCTGACTATGGCGTAGTACCTGTCCACGCTGATGCAGCACAGGTGGAGTATCGAGGCGGTGGAGAAGTAAACGTCCAACGAGTTCCACACGTCACACATGAACCGACCGAACAACCACTTGCCCCCGGACAGCTCGGCCGAGGCATTGAACGTCATCGCGCACATGGCTACCAAGAGGTCAGCCGCTGCCAGACTGACCACGTAACAGTTCGTCACCACGCGCAGCCTTCTGTGCCTTCTGACGCTGGCAATCACCAGCGCATTGCCCAGCACCGCTGTCGTGATGATGCTGCCCATGATGATGCCCTTGATCACTACCACGAACACGTTCACGTTCTCGGAGAGGTTCTCAACGGTAGGGTTCCCGACTGGGACCGAGGTGACGTTGTTGGCCGCGGTGCTCGACGGGGTGCTGGTGTTGCTGGAAGACGTCGGGGTTGGGTCCACTCGGCTGGGTAGGCTTGTCGTCACCGCTGCCATTACGTTCAACATGGTGGACCACGTGTCTGATGCTCCCCGACTGCTTTACTCGGTCATGGCTCTGGAGGACTCCTAGCCACGCTGATCATGACTTTTCCTTCACTCTTGCTAGAGTTTTCACTCACCGAATATCGATACCGGGTGATATCGATGGATTGTTGCTCAAATTTCAACTACGCAATTACGATGACTTTGAGGATCTCAGGTTTGTTTCAGAAAGGTGCGGTAAGTTGGCTAATGGGTTTCTCAGATCCCTGTTTGTTTTTATTCTTGGTTTGTTTTGGTTGGTAAAGGTTGAAGCGGTTGATGTTGACTTAATCACTCAGGGTGCTCTTCGATGGAGGGTAAGTGTAGCGTATGGACCCCGAGGTGGGACCTTCTGCGAGAAGCAGGTGTTTTGGCGTGATTGCCAGCATGATAAAGGGGTCTCCTTAATGGTTGCGCAATCATGGCGATTGACCACGATCGTCGAATGTCCATCGTTGATCAAAGCGTCGTTACATATCTTCGATTAGCAGGTATGCATCCGGTGTCAGTAGAAAATCTCTTGCCCGTTTTCATTAACGAAACTTCATCTTTGAGAGTTCAATGACTAGTTTCATGTTGATCACACGGAACACTGGGTAAAACTAGAGTTTCTCGGGTGTTACCCGATTCGTGTCGCACAGTGCCGGCTGTTTATCGAGTTAAACGAAGGCTATCAAAGGTATTAGCCTAATCCTGCTTGCTTCTGATTCGCAGCGTAGTCCCTGCAATTCAGAGATACAAGCAATCGATAAATTACAGTTAAAAAATCATACTTCTCGGTTGTTTTAGGCTACTACTATCTAGAATAACTCGGTAGTTATTTAACGCTCGCTACCAAACTAATCGGAATGACTGATTCTATAGTGTCTATTTTTAGAGTTACGAATTCGAAAAATAATTTTTCGCGTTATCCCGATTGCAATTTAAAAAAATCACGCAGCAGTTAATTATAACTGCTCTATGGAAATGAGATTCTTCTGCGGAGGAGAAATTGCTGTAACGCCTGTCGCGCGCTGCTTGGAGATGACTACGCCGAAATATTAATCAACGAAAGGAATTAAGGGGGCTGCATTTGCACGCTGGCAATTGCATTGGATCTACGAGCTGCAATACTTCCAGGAAACAGCGATACGTAAAGCGGAAAGCGAGATAATCCGCATAACGTGAGCCAGCTGACAGTTCAAACCGGAAACGCTGGCTTGCATCCTTCACCAGGATCCTCTCGACTACGAAATTTGATATCACGGTATTAACATACCGAGAAGCACCGCGGGATAATCCGTTTCCAAACTCATAAACATTCGTTCGTTATTTCTTGAAATTCGCACCGGAGTATCGAAATAAATAATCCCGGTATTTTATTCGGATTAAACTAGAAAGGAAGGATGCGGTATTCTCGTAACATTAAACTTTCATAATACCGGCCCGGGCTCCAGCCCCGGATATTACATTTTTATTATAATTCAGAAAATAAATTTTTGTAAAACACGTTTACGAAACGCGTCTAATATAGTTTCGAATCCCAATTTCCTCGACACGCCGATACCAGCCAACCTCCCATCAGAGTAGACAAAAAAGGAGCAAACAAAATCAACGATCGTACCTACTCGAGAATGAAACTCGACTGGCGGCTACAATTCGACCGTCCACCGAAATAAAGAGGGAAAAGCGACAAAACCAATCGCACGAAGCTAAAAATCAAATAGACCCTCATCATCGGAGCTCGAATTCAAGAGCGAATCACAGAATCCCCAGAAGAAACAGCGACCCCTGCCGCGGCGTCGAGGCAATTTTCAACACCCCTAATCCCGCGGCGAGAAAAACGAATCGCCCTATTTACGTCAGAAAAGAGAAGCATCATCGCAGGACAAAAAGGGTCGAGGGGAGAAGAAAAGGGCGAAGAAGCGGGAGGAATTACCCTGGTTCCGCGACGCAACAGCTTCGAATGCTGAACAAGTTCATCCTTCGCGGACTTCCGGTACAAATTGCATCGATGACAAATCGCCCTATCTCGACGACGTTGCCGCTTAACCGCCGGCCATGCTCGAGGAGAAGTTGGCCGGGCCGTAGCTTCTAGTTAAAAAGTGATTGCACGAAGATGGAGCTATTTGCGAAGAAGATTACAGGAGGGTCGGCGGAATTACGCGCCGCGGCGATGAAATACTTTGCCGCGTCGCCGTGGGACGAGACGGCGCGCCGTTCCGCGTGTCAGCTGATATAATGAAAGAGCCCGGGCGAATTCTGGGTTGCTGCGCGACCAGATCGACGGACCTTTAATTACAGAAGAGGTCCACCTACCTGAAGAACACCTGTGAGATCCTGTCGAAGTGGCAAACGGATTAACAACGTCTTCCGTCGGGTATTTCGTACAAAGGGGTCGTGGTCTTTCAGGGATTCGATGGCTTCTTTCGGTAGATTAGGGTCTGGTTAGCACTTGATTGTGTCTGTTGATCGTGTTTTCGGGGTGTATGGAGGTTGAATGGATTCTTTCGGTCTGTGAGGGTATGGCTAAGATTTGATCGTGTCTGCTGATCGTGTTTTTGGGATGTATCGAAGTTGGGTGGATTCTTTGGACTCAGTGAGGATTACAGGAAATTTTAAATACTGTGTTTGTCGGTGATATATGCTTTAAAATCGCTGAAACTCATTAATTTGCGACCCTTTGATATAAACAGAGTCAATCGAAGTTGGAAATCCTGTATTAAGAAGCGATTTCATGGAAAATTAATAGTACGAACTCGAGTAACGTAGAGAACAGAAAGTTAGCTGAGTATTCGACTTCTCTTTCCAAATATTTTCTTAAAAGCGGCGATAGGAAAGGAGATGCCTATTTAAGGAATCCGACTTCCTTTCTCTTCGTAAATCCAAGGAGAACGAAATCGATAAGGGAGTGAAAAATATTGCGAATTTAAAGTGGTAATTGAATTTCTCCTTTCCTTCCAATATCCTTTCATTTGGTCCGAGACTACGTCATCAAACAGAAGAGCCGAGCCCTAATCTCAGCAATCCTCTCTTCTGTATTTCATTCTTCGGGAAACCACTTCCGCTTCCTCATCTTCGGCCCTCTATTCAAATCAACCTTCCATACATATTCTAAGCTATTAATCAGGACACGAAAGACCAATCTCGTCCTGGCAGAACGAAACGATTTCGTCCTAGAATTGGCTTGCTAGGATACCGATTCTCTCAGAGACACGGACAGTCCTCGACGTCGTTGGAACGCTCACGTAGGCTCGATGGAACCTTTAACCGGTGCCGTATAAATCGCAAAAAATCCAATCTCGCGACCATTGGATCACTCTAGCCCCGGCGAGGATGGGACCTGCTGGATGAACAGAGACGGAGCGTGGAAGTCGAGCAGAACACGTCGTCCACACGGCACGTGGACGTCAGCAAAGGATGGAGACGGAATGTGTGTCAATCGATAGACGTTATTCGGCGTATAAAACACGCTGGATAGATCGTGGGACAATTTCACCAGCGGCCACGTTCCACGACAGCCCCGGCGCGGCCCGTGGCAGGAGTAGACGTCTCGATCCGGCCTTTACGCGCTTTGCACTTCCTGTTTACGTTCCACCGGGGCCAATTTCCGCCGACTGGACGCGGCTGCTTCTCGTCATCAAGGCATCGACCGGCACCTCGCTGAATAGTCCAAGAGCTTCGCGTTTCTCGTAGCAGTTTGCATCTCAACCTTGTTATTAACCGTTTGAAAATAACTACAGTGTCTTTCTGTTAATCAACTCTGAAGGATTTTTCAATTTTTCGTTTCAGTATTGCCAAGAAATTATTGAATTTTTCGATCAATTTAAAATTATTTTCAATTCTGTAATATCTTTAAAACTGTAATGAAAAGTAAATAGAGGAAAAGTAAATAGAATAACAACTACTCGGTATTCCACGAATTTTTTGGTTACTGTTTACTTTGTTAATTATTTGAAAATGTTTGAAATTTGCATTTGAGAATTTGAAAGTTTGAGATATAGAATAAGGAGATTCATTTGAGGCTAATTTGTGGTTTATTATAATTCTTCGTTTTTTTTTTTTTAGATTGTTATTAGGACAGCGATGTAATAGTATATAGAACAATGTAGACTTTCAATAATTGTCGAGCTCTAATACGGTGTTTAATTTGGAAGTACAGGACTTGTAATTACGAAGTAACTTATGCCAGGTTAATTGATTTTCAAACCGAGTGTTTGATTGGTTTCGCCAGATAGGATATGGAGGAGAGTAGAATTAATGAGTTAAGTGGGTGTGTGGATCCAAGTAGAGTTTGAGCTACGAGATGTAACTTAGAACGATTAGAAACCTCTCGAACGATGTTCAATAAATTATAAGTATCTTCCCTTAAGATAATAATTTATAGGTACATCGAGCTCGTCAAATAACATAATTTCCTCTTAATCGAAATATTAAATTTCCAAAAATTGACGACCAAATTCAATCCAATTTCCAAACTCTTGCTTAAATATTTAAATTTCGTCCCGTAGCATTTTGCGTTCTAATTGAAACGAGAATTAAACCGACAAATCGAAAATCTGATACAAGGAGCAGACACAGTGAAAATAGAAATCGAATAACACAGATAAAAACATTTTGAATCGTCGTGGTACGTCTTCGCGTTCTTTTCACCTGGAAACTGCAACAAATCTTCGAGCAGGGAACGCGCGCGTCTAAAAACAAGTAGAACGTGGAGAAAAGCGAAGAAAGAAGCGAGAAAGGGGGTTAAACTGTGAAAACAAAACAGCCGTCATGTGTCGACGCCATATTTCCCAGGCTCGGCGTACACGTATGCACGTATACACGAAGGGACACAATTTATTCCGAATCCATCTTCGTTCCTTTCCCCTTTTTTTTTTCTTCCCTCTTCCTTGAGCGAGAAATAGGTTGGCCGCGTTCGGACGAAATGAACAGGGTGTTAATTAACGTCGACCTAGCGAAATTCAATTTCAATTTTACAGCATTCGGAGCCCAAGGCAATTTACTTCTGCGAACGAAAACGACGGGACGGAACAGCATTTTGCCCCGTTTCGTTTTAATCCAAGACAAACGAAGTTCCTGCTACACCGTTCTCCACTTCCGCCTCTTCGTTTTTCTCCTCGTACAATTGCGATCGCGCGACTCTGTATCTGCAAACATATTCTCGGCTAACCGCGAGAGAGGTTATGTCGACAGTGGCGACATCTCGCATTTACGTCCACGATTCGAGGTTAAAGCTCCTGAAACAGTTGTGGCACTCGCGTATTCGAATTCGCGAATTGCGAAAGGAAGGAAATGCCTGTCATCCTGTTCGAATTTAAAAAACTCGATACCCTGTCGTTAATTTACACGAGTATTTTAATAATTCGCTCGAGCATTGTTAAAGAGAAAAAAAGGAGGAAAAGAGAGACAAGGGATGAAAATTCTAGGGGAATGATTAAATTTAGTGTCCTCGCAAAACCGCAGCAATTATCTCGCCAATTATCCTAACAACTAACCCTAGGACAATCCCAACGATTATCTCGATAATTACAATAATCACTTAACGGCAGTTACTTCAATTATTTCAATTACCCCGACAATTATCGCGGTCTGACAAAATTTTCGCAAAATACCGCCGGTTAACTCGATGATCAATTAATTTCAATTGCAGAGAACGGGGTTTCAGTGTGAACGTCTATAGTCTGCGTCTGAAAATGAATCCCGAGTGTCAGAGATGTTTAAGAGGATCAAGGGTTCGGGATTAAGATCCAGACGAAGAGTACCATAAGTTTTAGACCTAATTACTAGGCGTAACCTGCGAATATCTGTTCAACCCGAATATGAGTGCGTTCAAGGAGTATAAAAAGAATCTAAGAGTATCCAAGAAAGCACAAACTCGGTAATTACCGTACTACGGTATTCTAAAAATATCTGCGCGACCGAAATGAATTCAAGGAGACAGTAGAATAAAAGAAAAAGAAAAATCGAATGAGTTTCTCGAACGGAACAATTGAGATTACAATGGAGAATAAAAAGGAATGTGCAGTCACCCAAAACTTTACGTGTACGTAACAATTCTACCTTGCAGATGTCTGGACCGAAATGGGAGAAAAAGGTTGTAAAATAGAAGAAAAATAAACGTGGATGTAAGTATATGTCCTACGAAAGATGCTTGCACGAGATAAATCGAACCGAGAGATCCAGAGAATCGGAATAAATTGGGAATAAAATTGTTACGATTGTGAGAAAAATAAAAGATCCTTCCAAGACACGACATAATTGCACGAAACTCTTTTCGTAAATAATAATAAACGAAAATTATTTATTTAGAAAAATATTATCTCTATCTCACTTATATATTTTTAATTTACGGAATCCCATTGAGTATGCTGTTCAATTATATTTAGTTAAACTTATATTCGAACCAAGTTTGATATAAACACCCAATATTCTCGCCGCAGCCAAACATAACTACTTAATATGCTACCTGGACAACAACGTTAATAAACTATTCCAATCACTCTGCAATTAAACAAACACCAAGTCCTCCACAAGCGCATCATCAATTATCTCTGAAGCAACTCCATTAACGACCATCTTGCGTTCCCGTAACGCGATTCTTCGCATTATACTGTTTACGAAACGGAAATTCTCTGCCTTTTTAAGTTCCTTTATTAATATCTCTAATTTCTCCATTTAAAATTACTTGCATCCGCTGAACATCTTCGTTACCAGTATCGTTTGAGACTTGTGATAAGAAAATCAAGCTAAATACGAGTATCATACGAGTTTCTAAATAAGATCCAAAGTAAACAACATTGATCAGACTTATAGTTAATTATCACCGATGTCTTTTTATCTCAATTTCGCGTTATTTTTGAAACGATTAAACGAGACTCACCAACGGAACTTAAAACGTAAGACAAGGAGTTAAATTTACGGGTCTTTGAATGTGCATTTCGCCTGATAAATTCGAAAAGTCATTCCGATTTACCAATAACTGGTTTGCTAACAGATGCCCTTGTTTTTCGACAGTAAAGCGGCCATTTCTCTTCAAGGATCACCGAGGACCAACAGGCGAAAGGATCTAGAAACTTCGAAACTTTTCTAGAAAGGAAAGAATGTCCGTCTAACAGGTACAATTACTTTCCGTTTTGCAAAATCGTGGATCTCGATACGTCCACCGATAATCGGTAAAATGAAATTAAAGACGAAGCTACGAAATTGAAGTGACATGCGAGGATTCGAGAGACTGGACGCAAGTTTACGATCCGTCGCTAATTACCGCGATTAATTGGCACATTGGCGTAACGCCTCCTGGCTACGAAATGAACAGGAACAATTACCGATTGAACCAGCATTGTCCGCTTCAGCTCCGTGTTCCCTCGACTGCGCCCCGAAATAATCGAAATTCCCTGTCAAACCGGCGAACCATATTTTATCATTTAAAATTTGCGGCCGTGGTCGATACACCACGTTTTTATTTTTACCGTTTTAGGCACGTGTCCATGAACAACCTCTGAGGTATTTTTAAGGCTCGGAACACGTGTGGATAAATCGAAACGTGTAGGTAGATATACAGCAGTTTACACCGAATGAAATTTTCATCGAACCGACTACTTTATTTAAACGATACGAACACTTCGATTTTATCTGTGCACTGAATTTTTATCGAAGTTCCAAAGGTTCGAAAAATTTCGAAATTAGATACTACGACTGACCACGGTCCACTCTACGGTTATGAAAACGGTAAAAGATTTTTCTTCTTCTACAGAACCTCGAAAGAATCTCCCAGAGTGAAAGAACGCTTCGCGGAAGTGGGTTGTATATTTTGTAATTTTGATTTAATATGCACCAGCTCTCTGCCGGGAACTCTTTATGAAAATTGTGCTTTAAAACGTCGAAACTTCTTGGGTACGAAAAAGTTTATGAGAGACTTTTTACGTCTCTTTTGGAAGAAGCGCGCGATGTAAGCAGGTTTTGAGAGATTCGTAAGAAGACAGCGTGTATACCGCGATTAACATAATTATTTCGAAAAATCGGTTACCCAGGAAACGTGTTCTTCATCCTTACGCCATTATGGTAAAAAAATTCGTTAACTAAAAACACACTCTTGACACTATTTTCGCAATCCTCTCACGTTGTTTTTCGTTTGAAATCGTATTAAATTGCGTATTAGTTTGACGACAGAGTAACGAGACGTCAATAAAATATTTTAAAAATTTATTCAAGGAATGCAAGTTCAAATTTTGAATCTCCAAGCAAAGGTGAGAGATGGAAGTGTCTTTTCGGGTCGGCTCGGCGACAATCGGTCCAATTTTAATCGAGTGTCGTTCCATCAAAGATCATTCGAAAATGAAAGGAACTTTGCCGCTCTCGAACTAGATTCCTGTTGTTTCCGTCGCTCTCTCGACGATTCGTCTGTATCCAGTCGGAGCAGAGTTGCGTTTTTCAGCGGCTGCGATTGTCTTCGTCGTCCGTGATGCATAAATACGAAGAAAAATCGGGGAACAATGACACTTAACCCCGAAACCTAGACCAGTCATAGGCTGTTGCCAATGAAAAGTCTTGAGAGGTAGCACAGTTACTTTCTACACGGGCAATTACACGGCTAATGTACGCTCTCGGTGTAGAAACGAGACTGAACACGGGATACGGCTTGCTTTTTGAAATGGAAAACGGAACGTGAAGTATCGAAATATAGTCGAAAAGCTTTTTAAATAGAAATTACCATTCTTATACAATTAGCGAAATTACTGTATTATTATTACGAAAGTATACAATAAACTATAATTATAAGTTCTTCATTTTCAATTCCCCTCGAATTCGAATATTTATTTGTTATTATAATAATATAAATGCAAAATGAATGGATAATAAAACACGAACGCTTCAATACTGTCATTAATAAATTAAATTATAAAACATCGGAACATTCGTAATTAATTATATTTACACTTTATATTTACCTTCTATTTGCTGTTTCCTGTCGCTAATTATTTCTACCCTAATATTTACCAATGGGAAATTAATTATAACACACCAGGTGTGATACGCGATTAAAATTTCGCGCACCAATCGCGAAATAAAACGATATTTTATTTATACGAAAATATCGCGCGTTTTTCACCATTCTCGCCGAGACACCCGACATCATTACACCCTTTGTTTACACGATTTAAAAACAGAACTCCGACTGAAAACGAACAGAGAAGCCGAGAAAGCAACGTTGACACGGCGCTGGAGCCGCTTCCTGAAGCGGCGAAAGGGAATCGTACAAAGCCAATTCAAATTCCTGGCATTGTATAGAGTCAATAGCTTCTCCGTCGACCCCTTTCAGCCGTGAAAAATTTCTCCTCCACACTCGACAGGCGGAAAATTCGAAAAACGAACATCTCGCCGTGGAATTCTCGCCGAGATTGTAACAACCGAACGCGCGGAAAATCTGAAAGAAGTCTGCCTCGTCGGAATCGACGGAAAAGCCGGAAAATTATCATCGGAGAATTATTATAACAGAAAAATCTGCCACGGGACAATAAAACAACCCGCGAAATCGTCGCTCTGTGTCTGGCGCAGCTTCGCGAAACAACGGTTCCCAGTGGGGAAATCGCGTGTTTTAATGGATGCAAAAATAAGAAATTTCTCCCTCGAACGTGGAAAATTCGAACAATGCCAGTGTGAAGATCTCACAGTTTGCGTATCCGCGAGATTAAGCATCTAAAAATTATAATCGCCGCGTATTTCAGCCGGCTGTGATCAAAACAGCCTAAAACAACCCCTAAACAGAGGGACACCTGGTATTTTACCAGCATCAGGGAAAAGGAATTCCTTTTGTCCGCTGAGAACACAGAAATCTGTGAAATAAGTATGGCATATTTCACTGTCTTCGAATATTATAGAGGGAAAACGCTGGAAAATAATGGATCCCTTGTTCGTTTGTTATTTAAATCAGCAGTATAAGCGAAGACAGAGTGGATGCAAATCTGCGCGATTGAACGATTTTAATTCCGTTCATGGAAGATTTCGCGAATTTCGCGTGACTTTCACTCGGAGAGTACGGAAAGGAGAAGCCTTTGGGTGAAGATCAAGGAGGAAGTATCAAGAAAATTACCGGAGTGCTTTATCTACCGAGACATGAGTCCTTAAGTAGCCTCTGAGACTTAAAGTACAATAAACCTTTAAGTACTGAACCAACAAATCCTTTATTGCTCAGAATAGACGGCAGAGAGCAAACATTCGCGTCGTAGCATTTATTACCGATAAAATAGTCGAACCTCGAACGAACTGAATTAAATTAATCATCGAGATTCATTTGCTTCAAAATAAATATGAATCTGCCGTGTTTTTCAGCCAGTAAATTCGAAATACCGGCGTTCTATATTTCAACGTGCATAGAAAGGATAAAATACTACGGTGTGAGTATTCGCGAGGATGAAAATCTCAGGGATATTCTTATCTTTGTCTCGCTTATTTTTAGATGGAAATATTCACAAAGTACCACAGAGACGTGCATGGAAAAAGAAAAACTGAAATTCATGCTTTCCGTGATGAATCTTTTATCCGAATCTATAGAGGAATATTTGTTCTGAAGCCACGGTAAAACCATCCCTAGAACTCTTGTTAACTTGTTTGCTTGTTTATACAGAAAGATACTGGAGCAACGATGTACCAATTTCTTTTCAAATTTCGGTTTAGAAGGACTGTTCAAATAATTTCTAAGCTTCGTAAGAAACAAAGGAATATTATATACCTTTATGACAGAATATTGGTGCAACTTCTCCGAAACTTGTAATTTGTAAATTCTATCCAAATAATTTTTAAAACTACCCTTACACCTCACTCTTTCATAACGAATACTTTACCATTGTCTATATAATATTTTATCAACCCAAGAGAACTTCCTAAATAATAAAAACCATTTAGTCTACAAAATACACTTTCTTATCTATGAAAAGGCATAGAAAAGGGAAGATGAAAATATCCACGATTAAAAAATTTATAATTCAAAAGACATAAACAATTTTTAAAACAATCCCACTGAATTTAAAAATTTCAGCGCAGCGAGTGAATATTTAAAAATTTTAATCACATTCAACCCCTGCACGAGGAACATTCGCAATAAAATACTATTCCACTGATATCTCCAAAAAATGATCTTCCAACCTTCTATTTACCCCAACAGTACCTCTAACCAACCCCTACAACAAGTTGGAAGCAAACCTAACCCACTGCATCCATACATAAAACGAACGTTCCCACAAGAACACGTTCTCATCAACGGGGAATAAAAATCCGAACCCCTGGTGCTCTCGCAACCGTCACTTAAACCAACCCCGAGAACTCACCCTCTGGACGATAAACACCGCATTACCTCCGCAGAGGAGTGTATCCGTGAGCGTGGAAGCTACCACTTCATCAACACCACAGCCCCGAAATCCGCGACGAGCGCGGAGAAAAACAAACCCCTAGCAGCGAACTTTGCCGACACTTTCACCGCAGCTGTTTCAACCGGAAACTGACCTTCCCGCCGGCGCCTGTCGCTCTCTTCAGCCACGACGAACCGCACGTTCATCCTCTTCAATTAGAACCACGAACGAACCCTGGGGCCACAGAGACCAGCTTGTCCTTCCCGGCTCGAGTTCGGCCGCGACGCGCGTGCCCTTGGGTTTGTCGAGAAAAATCGTGCAACCGGCAAATCGGGATTCGAAAGACGAGCATGGACACGAGGTCATCGGGGCCAGGGACAGGCCGCGTTAGTGTCCACCCCGTGGAACACTAAGGGAACAGGCGACGGCACATTTTCATTCATCGTTTCGAGCACACCGTGTAGAAAACGCGATCGCGGATAGAGCCACGAGGCCGGCCGCTCGTTTCAGCGGGTCAGGGCGCACTGTCCGTTAAGGGAAGATGTCGGCGGGTTCAGAGAGATGCCACGAGAGGCGCCACCCTCGGCGAAAACAACTCCCCCACCGGCGAGCAGGTGCGATGCACCAAGTCGCTGGCGATGATGGTGGGGGGTCGTCATCCCTCCGGTGGGGGGCTGGCCTCTTCAGCGCGATAAGCGTCGCGCTGGCAAGTGCAAGGTTAATTGGCACAAGCGAACGGGATGATTTTTCTTCCTCCCGACGAGGGGTGGATACTGCCGAAGATGCAGATCTCTCTTGTCAGGTGAATCTTTTTTGAGATCGTTTCGAAAGTTCGCTGAGAAATATGTAGCATCGAATTAACATCCACCAACCCTTTTTAACCCTTTCGCTACGGCAGTCCGTTCCGCAGGAGTAACGCCGTGCAGTGTGCGCATCTGTAGGCTTCGATGTTCGCACTTACGTCTTTCAATGGCACTTTGGAATTCTCTTGTGTGTATACTTTTTTAAGAATTATCTGACAACTGTTAAAAATTAGTATATTCTGAGTATTCAGAAATTTACATATTAAAAACGGAGTCAGAGTAGGTGGTCGCGCGGCCGCCGACTATAGTCGATGTCCATAGCCAAAGGGTTAAACCACCAATTCTAACGTGATGGAAAAAGTTGAGTGAATTCGATTCCCTTATTGGCAGAAATTACCACTTACTATTAAACAAATTTTAGGGTATTGTGTGACAAAGAAAGCGAACGAAACGAAATCGAGAAAAAGTGTGACAGACGCCAGAAATGCTATGCGTTGTTCACTTGAAGTCCGCTGAGAAAAGTGTAGGACCGAAGCAACACCAAACCTAACCCATTTTAACGCGATGGTGGAAGTTAAGTGAATGCGTTTCCCTTATCGGCAGAAATTACCCCTTCCTGTTAGTCAGATCTTATGACATCCTGTGAGGGCGGTCATCCTCGGATGGCTGGCTCCTCCAGGGGTGAGCTGCGTGCGAACAACTAGGTCCCGGAAAGGTCCCGGCCAAACCAAGGTTGACACGTGGGGCTTGCATTCCACGGGTTAACTGGTAGTTTCGTGGTAAGGTGGGCCACGGAGTGCGCTGATTCAGCGTATCTCAATCCATGGGGACCGTGTGGATAAGTCCCTAGTGGAAGGTGCCGCACGTTAAATCACCGACACTTGTTGATGGATGGATGGTTTGCTTTCTTTTTTTCTTGAATGGGTTCGTTGTACGATGGTGAAGGTTCGATCTATGGTAGCCAGGTTGTCTCCGTGTTGTGGTAAAGTTGGAAAGGGATGAAAGGAAAGGAAGGGATGCGTTTAGTCCTGGGCCTTCTAGTGGATTCGTCGGTAAGACTGCCTAGCAAGCCTTTAACTTGAAATTTATTTGGCAATGAGGGCAAGAACGGTAGTCACTACAGATGTATATACATCATCGATTTTTGAAATACATCAGTGATTTTTTAAATACAGGCTATAACAGTTGGAGGCTCGTATTCTATTTCCTTAACTATTGTGTTATCATGAAAAATTTCTCTTTGTAAAATTTGTTTCTTGCTTTTTTTCTTTCTTGATTTGTCTTGTTGAACAATCCATAGATCAGCGAGTCCTGGTTATACTGTCTGTCTCTCGTAAGGAGTACTTCTTCGAAAGGGATAGAGGTTTTGATGATAAGTTTCGATGTGATGTATCTACTGCTCTACTGTGGTATTCTGAAGCATGCACAGTACCTGAGTCGATACGTTTAATGATCCCAAAAATCGTGTGCTCTAGATTGTGGTACAACGAATATCCATTAGGTATAAAGTGTACGTACGTGATTCGATTACATATTGGCTGATTGGTGTGCGAGGAAAGGGGATGAGAATCGCTGACTAAGGTAACCAATGTAGAGTCGGATGATAGATGACATGAAATTGAAAAACGAACGGCTGTGTTGGGAAAATTGTTGGTTAATTGATGGTGCAGGTTATGGAATTACGTTTCACAGATCCTTTGTGGTATATAACTTTCCATAGGATTCTATTCAAATTTATTTTAGCTGCTTCAATTGAAAGACTTTGCTGCTGGATGATGGATGGTATTAAATAAATTGAAAAACGGATGGCAACGTTGTGAAAATCGTTGATTACTTAATGGTTTCCAGGTTTTCAGACCTGATAGTATCCTGTTGCAAAATTTCTTAGGTAATATTTGTTTGCTGTAAACTGTGTCAGAGATGTGGTTTTGGTTACTCGGAATGTAGGGCTTGTAGTGTTGGTAAACGATAATAGATACTATATTACCTTCTCTGAGCAATCGATACATATCTTCTCCCATTTCTACGGAAGCCCTTAAAGAACGATGCATCTACTAAATTTCGTGACATCGTGTTGATAATTTGTTACATTTACGTTGCACCGTTAAATGGAACTTCGATTGGAATTCCAGATAAACCATTGAAAATCGAGTAAAACAGGTTTAATTGAGATCAATTTAGAACGATTAACCTTCCACTCTCTGTACGAGGATCTTCTGCGAAACGAATTATCCATCCGTAGAACGCGATACCTTTCATCTTCATTAATTACCCATAAGAAAACGAGTATCGAGTATCGATCTGTATTAAATTTATATAAACCCAATTCAAGGGATTCCGATGTACTCATCGGAAGTATGTTGAGATTACGTTTAAGTTTATTATTAATACAATCTTCCATGATATCAAAAATTACACATCACTTATTGATGTCCTTTATAAAACTAATCGCTGCAAATTTTCAATTAAATTTTACTTAATTCAACTCACTTTTTTCAAGGATAAAATACAAGGATAATAGCGATTCGATGAGAGAAAATGAAGAGACATAATTTCTCCAATGAAATAAAAATTAATAATTACCAAGATACGTCGTTTCTTTACTAATTACTATTTTGTTTGTACGGTAAAAAAATAAACAAAATCTCGTAATACGATGTTTCGACTTTCCGATATTTTCTTCCAAAAAAAAAATTGTAGCAAATCCTCGGATTAACCAGCACAGTCTGAGGTAAAGAGAACGGAATTAATTCGTTGGAATAAATTCGTTTCGTGAGTTATTCACTTTTCGTGGAACGGGGATTCGCTGTATTCGCAATTCCCTGCTTTGTGTCGTCTCCCACAGGATATACATAAGTTCAATCGGCCCTCCGCTTTTCATTCCGCCGACTTTAGAGCCCGAGGAACGCGTGCTGGGATTAAGGCTACTTTGTTCCTTCACTTTCCGCTTCTTTCCCTAGGAAACCGTCTGGCCTGACTAATCGCCGACCTGTACTACTGGAACTAGCCGGCCTGTGCACAAGGGACGGTGCAAACGAAGCCGTGCAATTTCGTATCACTTGCCTGCTCTTTTCATACTTATTTTTTCATCAATTGCATGCAACGAAGCAGAAATTTAAATAACAATTAAACAAAGAGAGGTATATTCTTATATTTTTCTCGAATGAATTATTCAAGAAAATTATTTTCCAGTGAAAACGACCAGAGATTCGTTGTAAATGTAAATTCTTAGAAATTATTCTACACTACTGTTGGTTCTACACTATTATCTTACAAATTTGATCGCTTTTCATGGAAATTTGTGTCGTAACAATTTGCAGAATTTCTAGGATACGAAAATAAAATCTTGCATCCCTCTACGTTCATAGTATAATTTATAAGAAAATGGAAAAATCTAGAAATGTCAAGTTTTGATTGAAATAAATCACAATTCCACAATTTTACGAAGAGATGTTGTAAAAATCGCGAGAAACAAAAATTTCAATATTCAATACTACAGGACGCGAAACAAAAATTGAAAACATTTTCCTCGACAATAGTTCATCGCGGTGTTCGATTTTCCCGGCATGTTTTCCACAATTCCTCAGCGGCGAAGTAACAAGCAAAGCGTCGACTTACTCGAGAAAGTTCATCGTATCAAGAATTGATCGGCATTGTTGTCTTTCAGATTTTCTTATCATCCACCCGCCGACACGATCTCTGCGGCGGTATTACAAGAAATAATAAAACTCCCCGAGCTTTTCAATTTCATCAGAAAGTTCCTCAGCGTGTTCGACGAGTTGTTGCCAGGTGAAAATCGTGTAGAGCGTTTGTCGCTTATTTTTCCATCGCCCGAGGCTAACAATGAGTTACCTCCAACGCGACCTCATCAAACTTTTACCACGATCTCTTTCCGTTTCACTGCTGGATCGCGTCGCCTCGCGGAATTTTCGAAACTTCGCTGTATGCTGCGAAGCAACGCGAGAAGCGGAATTACGAGAATCCTCTGTGTCATCCGACGTGCTCCATCGATAACGCATTGTCAATTTTTTTATGGGCCACATCGAAGATTTATAGCCGCATGGTTATGTCAATTTCTGGGCGTTCGAGATTTATTTTTTATTCCTGCACATCAAGTTTTATGCGGAATATCTACTCCGGTAAATGGGAGTTGTAAATCTCTGAGATGTGGATAAAATAAAGGATTGGAATATAGATTAAAATTTTAAGGGAAGATTGGAAAAGATGATAAGATAATTGGGTAAGGAATTATGTGAAATGAAGATACAGATGGTGTATTTTGCTCGTAATTTTTTAGCAAATGGGAATAGATTCTCGTGTCGTGTACGGTTTTTATTTTATTCCAACAAAATAAATTGATGAATTTACAATTCTGCATCTTCTTACACATTTCTTAACAATACACGCAATTTAACTACACTCCTTGACATGATATTTTCCTTAAAAAGAATTTGAAAACTTGGTTAGAGAACGTAGATTTAAGTATTAAATTTTCAATTAATTTGAAACAAGGATTTCAAATATCTCAGAATAGTTAACAAGCTACACCATAAAATATAAACGAAACTCGGGGAAATTTCTGATATTCAAAAATTTTTTTATTTTTCCTGAAACAGCTTAAATTCAGCCTTCCTTGTTTACATCGTACAATTTCTCCATCGTTCGTCCAAATATTTCTAGCCGACTTGCTTCCAGACATGAAACCTTGATAGCTCATCTCGTATGAATTTTCGTATTTGAGACAGAGATTTTGCTCGAAGCGCATTCTATGATCCAAACAGTATTCGCCGGATATTGCGTGTCTCGAGTCGATAATCCATCGTGCATTCCCAGGATCGGGTACAACACGATATATTACTTCATCGTCTCATAAGAAATATTTCCCTCGATTCTATAAATCTCCGGACACGTTAGAATCTAGTAATATCAATCGGTACCACGTGCGATTTGATAAATCGATTTGCGGAAATGAACTACGACGATGGTCCACTGAAGCCGACGTTACAAGGGAGAAATATGCTTGTGCGTGACCGAAAATGATCGATAACGTTTCCTTGCGAAATATCCACCCAGCTTGCGATTCTGCATCGTTGAGAAAAACTTGATCGATGAGATACTCTTCCATATTATCTTAACGAAAGCTTAATGGACTTTTCGTTTACTGCGAGATACATTCGTTACTCTTGTGATACTTCGCGATAGTGCTACTTCGACGAGGGTGTAAGAAGAGGAATTTTATTCCAAAGAAATACAACAGATGCGAAGAAAAAACAGAAGCAAATACAATTTTTTTGAAAAAATATTCTTGATGTAATATATTAAAATTTTTCATTCCATAATGAACTTTCCTACGTTAAAGAAACTTCGAATATTATTTTTAATCTTCTTATCTATTTGTTTTCTTCCTTCAGACTTTTTGACAATTATTTTTTAACGTATGTACGGTTCCATCGAAGCCTAGAAAAATATTGGCTTCCAAGAGAAATTTTTCGCTTCTTTTATAACACGGAACCATAGAATTCTGAATACAAAATAAATAACAATGACGTGATCGATAAGTAAACAAAAATATTTGTAGCACATCTCCAGTACTGTTATTCTATGAAAAACTGTACAATATATCTAACGTTTCCCGTAAAAAAAAAAACTTCAAACATTAACGTTATTCAATAAAAATTTAAATCAGATACATTCTTTCCTTTTTCTTCAATTGTGATGACTATAAATTTGTCTAGAAGTTTCAGAGAGCTCGGTACTTAAAGTTAAATTCCTTGAATCGAACAAGACCACTATAGTACACCATGAATAACTTAGACGATGAAGATTCGAACAAAAGTGAACTTGTTAATAAATCTGGAGAAACTCGCCGTCATTTTCGAGGATATAGGAAAACTGTCACTTAGCCAAGAAACAGAGGCAAAATCGGAAGCATCTCCTAAGCACAGTAAGGACGGAAACAAACAGAGCGGAGGGACTTGTCGTGGCTTCCGGTCCGAGGAGGCACGTAGCAGTGTCTATTTCACAGTTAACAAAAGGCCATGACATAAACAGCGGAGGGTAAGTTCTGTTAAAGTAGCGCTCAGATTCACATGCGAACAAGAGTGACGGTAATTTTCAGCTTAAATGTTAATTTAAGCCACTAATAATCCCCTTAATACCAGTCGACTGAAACAGAAAACACGAATGCGTCCATTATCA
>NIJG01000029.1:1913255-1925891 GCA_002201625.1 Euglossa dilemma
ATAAATATTATTGTAAACATATAAATACATAGTTGCCAGCAGGATAATTATCACAGGATCAGTCTTCGTTATGACAACACTAGAACAAAAAGAATACTTTATATAGTTATAAAATGTAATAAAGATACTTCTTAAATAATTTATAAATAAATTACTTACCAAAAAATCTGGTCGATTCAGGATTGAAGATTCACAGCATAGTAATAAAGCAATAACTTTGTGAAATTATTAATAACAATTATCAATAATTTTTCTGGATTCAGAAACAGCAAATAATTACTTAAATGTTAAAAAGAAAATAACACATATGTAAGTATTCAATTAATATATCACATAAATGATTAAACTTCAATTAATTATAATCAACAATGCATAAAACAAAAAAATTTAATATTTTTGGAATGATTCGTATAAAGAATAATTATTATCTAATATACTTACCTCGTTTTGTAGCCATTAAGCTTGACTATGTCGTCACGTAGTCAATTCGACCTCTATGGTCAGATCGAATGTTTTTTGACATTGCGTACGTGCAGGTTCGAACAGGGTCGTGCCGGCTCGAGCAAGTAAATGTGTGTGGATGTGTGTGACAATACGTATGCTACCGTATACATCGTGGTTGTTCGTTCTCTACCCTGCTCTATTTCGACATGCGTCCACAACTGGTCAAGAATGGTCACTAGAATGTTACCGAACGCATTCGCGGATATTTAACAGTAAATTCACTTGTGTATTTGCACGATTTTGCCCGGGCGATCGTATAATTTCGTCTGTGATTGCCAATACGTTCCCGCGTGCATATATTCGCGAGGTTATGCACACATTCTCGCGATTGATTGTTAGTTAATTCGTCGCACGTGCAACCACGAGTTCCCACATGCACTTTCCTGATTATACAGCTACGTAGTTCACCTTGCACTTATCAATTTTTCCACGTATATTCATCGGTATTCTTTCGAGATGTCAACAGCGTCCTTTCGCTAGCGCCGAACAGTTCACCACTGCGCTTGCGCGTAGGGATACATGATTTCGCGCGGGATTCCTCCTTCGATATCGATAAATTGCCGACTGCGCATGCGCACCTTCTATTATAATTTTATATCAAATGCGCAGTTTAGTGCGCAGCATATAATCAGATTCGTACGTGCGCGAAGTTTGTTCGGATGTTGTGAAGAAATGTGAAAAAATAAGAAAGATAATTTAATCGGTCTGAACAGAAAATAACGTCACGATGTTAGAGTGAAACGAACATTCAATGTGATATCAGTTTCAAGCTGTCTTCGTACCTGCAATGATCTACGAATGGTGAGTCGCACATGCTTTATGATTTCTCGTTGCCATTTTGTCGTTAGACAGATAGTTTGTACTAACACTGGTGTGAATTATTTATGAAAGTAATATATAAATTATCAATCTATTCTTAGTAGAGGCAGGAAATTTAATAAATCATTGATTATAGAAAAGTAATTATTAGTAGGGTCGATAACGATCGTGACTTTTTGCCTGTCATTTCGAAGGGTGAGGTCGCTGGCTATAGAATGGCGCCGACAGCAGAGGTCAAGCTCATTTGTCACTTAAAACTCAGATTGTACGGATCGAAATTATAATTACGGTCTATCTGAAGTGCGAATAGGTTCACGGTGATCGTCGCTTTTTTTAATTCCAATTTGACTTTGCAACTGTGTTCAAATATTTTTTTCAACTATTTTCCAACAATATTTAAATAACTTTCGAGTACAGGTTATTTATTTTCTTCTTATTTCTGTATCTCAGGTTTAACTAATTATAAAACAGGCTTCTAAGCCAAGTTTACTATCCAGAAGTCCTGTACAAATACATAAGGTTTCTAATGGAGTTAATGTATTTAGGCTGTATGTATTGCATATTTGTATAAATTATAATTACGTATATTTATTGTCTCTGGAACGTAATATAAAGAAATGCTTTAGATAATAATCGTCTTATCATTTGCAGTTTAATACGATTGAATATTATTGTAGGTATTGTGTAAACCTTCTTTATTGGTAATCAATATAATCCATATATTGATCGTGGTACATTGTAGGGGTTGGAACAAATATCCTTATTTCCCAAAGGTCGATATTGTAGATTACGTGAAGTTAAAATTTAATTAATCGATAGTGAGTAATTGGTGGTAGTCATAGATTTCTTTCTTAACAACACGTGGTAGTATGAAGTTAAAAGGTAATTAAACGATAGTGGGTAATTGTAACTACTAACAATTACCCACTTTCGATTAATTATCTTACCCACTATCGTTTAATTACCTTTCAACTTCATACTACCACGTGTTGCTAAGAAAGAAATCTCTAATTACCAACAAAGTGGGTAATTGTTAGTTGTTATAGATTTCTTTCTTACCAACACACGTTATGGTATAAATTGAAATATAAAAAAGATTTTAAATATTATATTTTTTCAATTTATATCGTCACATTTAATGTAAACTATTTTTTCCTATTTTTTCTTTTACTTATTTTTTCCTACTTCCAATTTTATGCACTATTGTTACTGATTTACCGATAACCATTGCTGTTATCATAGTTTGATAACTCCCTCCAACAAGCCTCGTGTTTTCTTCAGTCGGTAAAAGCATTTTCTTGCAAAATACCAACTCAAACTCCCGTGCACGGTAACTCCTTTGCGTCATTTACGATGCATTTTACTATCTCGCCTATCTCGTATTATCTGAAATTTATACATTCTGACTGCACGTAATATTATACTCGATATTCTGCTTAATATAACTTCAGTAATTATATTATTTGTTTAGAAATACCTTATGATACAATTCGTTTAATATTTATACATGTCATTATTCCAAGGGTTAAAGTAGAAATCGAATTCTTTTTAACAAGATATTCCAAGTGTTTTAATACTTCATTTGCATATAGACAAAGTTCTGACACAGCGGCAAGTTCATTGAATTCTAAACTTCGTCCAAGTTCAAGTTCATAAGATCGAAGTGTCTGAACAGTTATACAGTTTCAGCGATCAGCGATCAGGAATATAATAGTTTCCATGAATTCCACTTACCAAAGATGACCAACTGTAAATTTTAAGATAAGCCTAATACCAAGTTACAATTAAAAAAAAAAAGAAGATTAAATGATACATATTTCGTCTTTCTTGAACCTATAAATCACCCGAATCCCATAATCTCGTCCAAAAGTCCGCTTCAAATCCTCCAGCTATATAAATACGGTTTTATCAATATTTTTTATACAGTTTCCTGGAATTTCTCTTAATTCGCTGAGGGTACTCTACAACATCCATAGAGAATCAAACCATTATGCTCCTTTCGAGGAACCCGAGTGTTCCAGGAATCGGGGTACGTCGAATGGAATTATTTCAGAATACCTCGCGAGGCGCATTCGAATCTGCCCGATCCGTGAAGTGTTATTTAATATTGCACGGGAAAAATACATCGGATCCGCGATTTTAAGCGATGCCTCGAAAGCTAAATTCAGGTTGTGACCCCATTGACTTGCGCGGTAAGAAGCGGATCCACGTTGAATCGCTACGAATTTCCTACTGTTTACCATGTCAGACGTACAAGAGGCAAGGAAATATCTGGATTGCATCTGTTCCTCCAACGATCCACGGAAAATTCAAGGTAATCCCCTTTTTCCCCATTTTCCGTGAGGACCGAATTGCTTGCTTCTCAAAATTCGTGCCCCAAACGGCTTGGATAACGGAGACTAGAGATAATGGCGATACAGAAAGGAGAAAAGGCAAAGAAATATCCGAATTTCGTCTGCTCCTCAAACGTTTTGGGTTTCTCTCAGGTAGGAAAATTCTCCGTATGCCCCTTTTCCATAAGGAATGCAGTCTCTCATTCTCAGAAATGGTACCCCAATGGTCCCAGATAATACGAACTGGAGAAAAAGGAAGGAAGGTAGAAGTTTTCATTATTTATTTTGAAATCTCATTATTACGGAGTTTTGTGGAATTAAGTTTCCTAATTTTGTATGTTTTGGAGGGATTTTATTGCAATTTTACTGAATCTACCATAAGCAGTAGACGAAGAAATGAAATGAGAACAACTTTAAAGAAATTTTGGGAAATTCGTATACCTCTGTTAAAAGAAGTATTGCAAAGACACGTGAGTGACACGATGAAATTGAATGCTGAATTTTTTATTAATAATTTGGAAAAGACCATTTGGACTCGTTGGAGCGTTGAAGAATTTTGGAAATTCGGATTCTAGTAAGATTTTTATTCCAGAAGTTTAAAAGCTTTGAAAATTTAGAAGTTTGAAGAATTTTTTCGATGAATTTCAGACATAAAATCTCAGCAATTAGCTGATATCGCGAGAGATTTATTACCTCTATGGCAAAGAATAATTTTCACTGTAGTAGCTTTGACAAAAAGCTAAGCGAGCATGCCGGAAAATTCCTGTGCTAAATTACTCGCGCTCTTTGCAAGCGTAGCTAATAATGTTCAAAGAAATTATCTTCCTTCCACTGCCCCCAGTATTTTATATAATTAAACCCTGGACCGTAACACTCTTGAAACATGAAGAATATGACTGCGAGAAGCAGCACTAAGTATTTCTAAAAATCAAATCGCTCCTTAATGGATCTCGACTTCGTTAAAAAATTACTTTATTGTGCCACACATTGACCCAGTATTCAAATTAGACAATACGAACATATCGATAACTTTAAATAAAAGAAAAAAAAGAAAATAGAAGAACACTTTAGAGAAATACAAAAAGTTATAGAGTAGTGATTTAAATTTTAATATTTGAAGGCCAAGAAAATTCAACAATCTTTGCTAGTTTTTACAAAGTTTTATTTAAAAGAAGCAATATTAATCTGCTATTTCATTTTATTTTATTTTTTTTGTAACATGTCTCGTTAAAATTTAGCATTGACTACTTACAATAACCGACATTTACAATCATTCGAAGAACAAAAGGCTACTGTAGAATATCTCGTAGCTGGTACCACTGAATCAAGCACTCATACCGATGCATCCACCACGAGATATCTCCATGTTGCCACTGAGAACGAGTTAAAAAATTTCAATCCCGACCCTCGGAAGCGCACTCGCGAAACTTTGCTTGTTCGAAACTCGCGAATTTCCAGTAATTTTTGTCGTCGTTGCACGCGACTTAAAATTCACGGCGACTCGTTGAACGGAAATTGCGCCAGCTCGTGATCGCCATTTGCGCGAATTAATCGCGCGAATTTCCCGTGCTAACATCCAAATACAATTTAGGTCGTGACCCCTGCTGACCTATATGGCGCGTAACGAAACCTGTTCGAAGCCTCTTCGCGAAGCCAGTGTCTATTCTTACCCTTGAAAGGGATCATGTGGATCCGTTGGTCCTCGCGGTGTGTCCTGTAACGCAAATATTTTTCCAACCCCTTGGGTACACTTACACGCGAAAATATTCCAACGTTTGTACTTCACCGATAGAAATGTGCACGTTAAACTGAAACGCTCGAAACAGTATAACGAGAGCAGTAAGAAGAAGATCCCAAAATTATTTCGGTAGAGTTAGAAAATAATTCTAATGATTCATCGTAGTTATGCATCGTGGTGGCGCTAGTGAGTTAAATGGAAAATCGTTTTAAAGTTATTTCAAGCAATGAGATCTGAGTCAATGTTATATTAGAATTTTTTATTTTTTAATTTAGATTAATTTTGACTAATAGCATATGTGGTTAATGCATATATTTTTGCAATTTTATTTTTAATATCGAGATGATTTCTTTTCCTTTTTTCTTCTCTTTGGATAGACTAGTTATTTTGATCAGAATTTTCTTTAATTGCTTTTTGCAATATCATATGATACTTTGTAATATTGCGATATTTTTGGGTTAAAGATATTTGTAAAATATCTTGTAGTATATTGATGTTCAGTATCGAATTATTCTCTCGGTTTTTTAGCTTCAAATGAAATATAATCCGTCTAAATCTGTCTAAAAGGAGGCTATGAAAACTGTCTCAGTTGCAGGCTTCTCCATCTGGCACTCGCACAAAATGCAATGCCCTAGATGCATTTCGTCACACGACATATTCACTGATCAGATTTTCAGCGGCAACTAATTCTTCCAGCAATATTACACCTCCTTTTTATACCTTAAACCTTGACATTTCAAACGTGCATACGTACATTTCAAGTACCAGCAGTTCCCGCTGCAAATCCTCAAATGAAGCTGCAAATGTACAAGCCAAATCTAAAGGCTAAACTTGTTTGTCGACCATGCACGTGTTCGAATGTATTTGAGACAGAAAAAACAATAGAAGATTCGAAAAAGAATCTTTTCAATGCAAATTTATTCGAATTTGAATTTTCGTAAAATAAATCACATACACGGATCTAATTTAGAATGAGAATTTACTGGTTAACATAGTCGATAAAAAGATATCAGAAATTTTAGTTAATTTTAAATTTATTTATTTCATTATTGAACAGTGTTTTTAAAAAAAATATAAGAAACAGAATCTTCTTGGCAATCTAGTATATGCATTACCACACAATACGTATAAAATTTGATGAAATATTATTTCAGACTTTATGCAATTTACATAAAATTCAAAATTTTCTTCTTAAATTAATATTATTTTATTTCTGGACAATATCTGGAAATAAATATAAGAAGCAAGTTCTTTCGATCAATTGAGTACATACACTACCACGCAATATGCATAAAATTTGATCTAATATCGTTTCAGACTTGTAGATAATTTAAAAAAAAAAAATGAAATGAAGTATGGTCTATCGACTTCCAGTCTGGAACATCCAAAGCAGCCTCTTGTATCCGAATTTGCATAACTGCTGATGACACTCTAAGATACACGTAACCCTGGTGTCTTGCTATATTTTAACCGCGACTTCCTGCGAAAAGCCCCAACCCTTGTTGCAACCTCCCTGTAATTCCATTCCACCACAACCAGATTACCCAAACAATTTCTCGATCAACCACCCTTCCACCTGCAGCCACCCTCCGGCGGCCATTCGGGTTTCTAAAATGTAGTTCAATGCGATATTACAATAATTGCTTTAATTTACTGGAGCATCAGATGCGGGATGTAGGTTACGACCTCGTTAACCTACTCGCTAAGATAGAGATTCAGTTAACCCGTGCCACGAGAGCTGCGTGAGATCTTTCGAAATCGATCCGTAACACCTTTCGACCCGAATCCCCGTTCCCTGTCTCCCCGCCACCATTTTCCTTCCATTCCCGCGACCTTCCCTACGAACAGTCTCGTTCTCACTTTCCACCAATACTCCACTTGCCCTTCTGAATTTTCCCGAATTTTTCCGCCCGGGCCAACCTCCTTAACGTGTCGAAGCATTTTAATTCGAATATTTTTCAAAACTGATCACTATCGAAATTATAATTTCTCGAAGGATATCTTTTATTCCTCCCTTTTTTTCTATTTTATATCACAGTCATATTTCTCTATCCGACGAATATTTTTTACAAAACTGATCATTATCGAAATTATAATTTTTCGAAGAACATCTTTTCTTCCTTCCTTTTTACTATTTTATATTACAGTCATATTTTTAATTTTAATTTAGTTCAACGCGCTTCCTTTGATAGAAATAAATTTTACTTCCTATTCAATTGTATCATATTTTCTTTGGTACGAATAAAAGTTGTTACACCTTTCGTCTTGTTTTTAATTTTAATTTAATTTCGTGTGCTTCCTCTAATATAAATTTCATTTCCTTTGATATCCATAGAGAAAAGGTTATATTACATGAAAAATAATATCATACCTCTTATAATTTTCGTCTCGTTTTTTAATTTCAATTCGGTTCTTCGTACTTCCTGTAATGTAAATAAATTTTATTACGTGTCAAAATATGAAAAATTCATTTGTGCTGTAGAAACACTAAAGGTTTTTTCTTTGCAATTGTTTTATTTTTATTAACGTTAAGATATTTTCTTTCTCCATCGAAGGATTTGTGGAAATTCAAAAATTGACGAGTGTCGTTTCTTGTTCGTACCCTTAAATAGAATACGATCGTGAATGAAAATTTATTTTTGCTACCGTTTCGAAGCAACTGGTCGAAACTGTTGAAAAATAACTGGCTCGAGCGATTTATTGGCGACTGTTCTCTCGCATCTGCTCGAGTTCTCTGGTTCTCGTTTCAAAGGTTCATTGAGAGCATTCCTTTGGATGAAGTACGAACGTACTTTTGGTAATTAGGGTGGGTGTTACGTCCTCGAGGGAAATTTTAAGTGGATGATTCGAAAGTGCAGTTTGGGTAATTGGCGTGATGTGAAATGAGAGTTTGAAGTCAAAGGGAGTACCTCAGAAATAATCGAACGTCGAAGCAGTGTTCTTTTCGAAGAATTTTTCTGTGTCTACAAAACCTGTTTCCCTAGTCCTCAGATCTCTATTTTCTATTTCATTTTCAAGGTTTTAAAAGTGTCAGAATGATTCTACGATTTTTTCATCCACCGTAATATTGATAATTTTTGGATAAATATCGAGAAATCTAGACAGGTCAATGTTTGGACCCTTTATATAATTTTATAAATTTTGCAAGGTTAATTTTGGAGTATTTATTGAATATATTAATAATGTTTCGTAAAGTATAAAGGAGACGAAAATTGGTGTTTGCGAAAATAAACATTATCTTTGAATTTTAAAAATTCAAATTCAATCTACCATGTTCTATGTTTCGTGTACATCATTTTATTTCCTTCAAATGCTACAGAATAAATACTTTCTTATTTATACCTCGCTTTAAATACCAAACTTAAAATAGCTCAAATCTTCTATGAAATACTAGCAGAATTTCTTATTCGTTTCATTTCGGAAAATTGAATTATTATTTCAAAAATTAATTGAAATGGAATTGAGCAACTGAAAATTTTCCGACACTTTCAGTGCCTCCATAAGAAGAATAAGAAATTTTATTTGCATTCTTTCCCGTCTCGCATTCAATCTCTCCGTTGCTAAAAAATTTCGTTTCGACATATTCATAAATTTGTACAATTTTCAAATTTATACAACTTTGAAATTTTAGCGAAATGCATTACACGGTGGTACGTTGAAAGGACATGTTGGCGAGTGGCATCAAAGCTTGTATTATGGTTTTAATTAAAACTCAGGTAAGAGTTTGAGTGCTACCCCGTGGGAGAATGAATTTTTCGTAAACTTTCGTAGTTTCCCTTAAACCCCCGTGGTTATTATCTAAATAGGAGTTAATACGGGGGAAAGATCACGGTGTTACCTAGAGACAACGTTCGCAAGATAATAAAAACGATGATGAAACTTGCGAGAGTCGTTGTCATCAAATATGGCGTGTCTTAAGCGCCCTTTAAGCAGTGTTTAACGCGGAGTTTTTAATCGGCAGTAATATTGCGTTAGGTTTAGTAACACCGATAAACATTATTTAAAAACAACTTCTTTATTACTGACTAATTAACAATCGTTTGGAATTATAGGTATTCTTTAAAATACATTTATAACTCGTCATATCAAATTATGAAATATAATATAATTAATATATTTCTTTTTCATTAAATACAGTAAATGCAATAAATTATAATATAAAGGTAAAATAATTTAGTAACATAGAAATCATGTAATTTTTATTTTGATTATTTTTGGGGAAGTTGTATGTCATGGAATATGCAAATACTGCAGTAAAAGTGAATAAATAAATTCAATTCTGGAAATAAAAAGAATTATGAATGTATCTTTTTCGTTGCATAAAGAATGACTGGGTGAAGGAACATTGAAGACTGGTAATGAAGACGTTTGGAAGGAAATATGTACATATCTAGATATTTGGAGTGAAGGAAATGAGAAAAAGCTGGAAAGACGTAACTAACGGGCAGAAATGTGGTAACACGACAAAGACACGTGAAAAAATGCGAAGGAAAAGGCCGTGGGCTATTCAAGATGCAAATAAAGAGAAAGTTTTCAATAAGAGTTCAGAATTCCAGATTTTTAATCAACGTATTGCAAAAACGTTGCGGTCATTCTTATTATCATAAATGGTATATGATATTCGCTATTTCTGTTAATTAAAACTGGTTTATAAAGTTTCGCACCTTGCTTCGTTAAAAAGTTGTAATAGAAGTGGGAAGCGCGGTAAAAACGGTAATTGATTGTCTTGCAATGCGATAGAGAACAAAAATAGATAAACGATGTTTGCGTTTCGTATCGATTTACTGAATTAATTATAGCTTATAGAGCGTATTAAATAACAGATTAGTTCGGTGATTTAAGATTTTATTTGTTCGATGAATTCAGCATCTATTTTGCGACATACGTACATATTCACAGTATGTTCGATTTAATATAATAAATAATAGTTGGAAAATAACAATTTTTGCAGAAAATTTTTAACTAATTTTTTAATCATTCTCAAGATTAAATTTTCGTGACGAAATAATAATTTTAATTTTGAGTATACGTAAAGCATTTGAAACTAATGTTTGCGCCTATCTTTTGTGCGATAAAGAAATCAAAATTCATGTAACACTATGTTGTATATAATATTATTAATTCAGTAAACGTGATTTTCGTTGATATATAAAAAGACACTTTTATCTATTTTTATTTGTATAATCTATATCAGGTTAAGAATGCGATATAGGTTATCGTGTTTGAAAGTTTAGTTTCAAAATTTTAATGCAGCTTCAAAACATCGTTTTTACATGACACACTTTAGTATTGCTTTTAGCAACTTTTAATATTGCTTTTAGTGGAACAGGGTAGCAAAATTTATTCAGGAATTTATGAAGCATCGATGGACCACAATATACACTCTATTTTCAATACTTGCGTGCTTAGGGTAATTTAAAATTCGACAAGGTTAACGTGAATAAAATTAAAATTTGTATTAGTACGTGACAAAAATACCATTCACCATTTTTCTTTTAGTTTTGTAGTACGTTAATTAAAATCACTGCATCTTCATCGCTATCTTTTAATAAAGGTTTTAAGCACCTTCGTTTATACGACACTTTCGTATTATTCTTAGCCGCATTATGATACTAACAAAGTTTGCTGTAGTAACCTATGAAACACCCTCTATATTACCCTATTCCAACAACTATCTAAGTACTTCATTAACTACTAACTAAATCCCTACTGAAACTAACATAACCTCTACAACATCAATATCCCGTAGACGCAGATTTCGTCGAAAGCTAAATATCCAACAAAACGCGATCCAAAATTAGGCTAGATTATCCTGCAAACAATAACCGATGATACAGCTTTTATATTATCCTGCTGCGACAACTATTTCGCTACTTCGTTCACTGTTATCCATATCCATATTCAGTGTAACCTAACCTATACTACGTAACGTTAAACTCCATCCGTATAACCTCGATGTTACATCAAACACAGATTGGAACGAAACTCGATTAACATCCAATGAAACAGAATTTCGAATTCTCATGGAAATTAATTTCCAATTTGCAAAATTGATACGATACATTTACATTTTGAAATTTGAAATTGCATCTTACTAAGTAATCGTTAAAATTCTTTTATATATAATATCGTATTGTTGAAAGAAAACCGTAATCATAGAAAAAATAAGACTTTAAACATCCCGTATACCAATTTAAACTCTCGTTTAACCTAACCTAACCAGTATAACCTCGATTTCTCTCGCGAAACAGGGATTTAAACGAAATCGAATCGTTCAACGAATCGCGATTTACAATTTTGCGAAGAGAAAACAGTAGTTAATTGGTCTTTTCGACGACAGAGGAATATATTGTAGAAATAATTAACGTAAGTGGTAGTCGGACGCCATTTTGTACCCAGCCTTGCGAGAGCTGGTTCTAGGCGGATGCGTGGAAATTCAGGGCAGATGGAACGATTGAAAGCGACGGGAGAACAAACGAATGGCCGTCGGGACGCGTAATCAGGTAACAAACAACGGGATCAGCACGGACCAACTCGCCTAACTCGATTTATGCGAGAGACGGTCCCCGCGAATGGACACGCTGCTCCACTCCAGCGGAGCTAACGCGCCGGATTAAAGTGTATTAACGTTTGCCAGCACGGCATTCTCGCCAGATGCTCGCGAAATAAAAAGGATTCCGCTTCGAGCTCGTGTCGCTCTTTGCGCTCCGCGCGACTCGCGAAAGCCGTTGAAATTGAGCCTGAAGTGATTAAGCTCCGGATGCGATCGCCTTCTTTTTCTTTCCCCGTTCCCTCCACACTTTTTCACCTTTTTACCCTATCTCCGTCGCGTTTTTACCGAACCGGGATCACCTATACAGTTGGTCGCAAAAGTTCTCGCGTGTGATTTTTAATACGCGCGTGAGATTTCATTTCTGAAGCATCGGATTAGTATGGAGTAGGATCAAAGATAGAGTTATTTTTTAAATTGTTAGTTTACCATTTTTCAAGATGCATAACGACTGGTTTTGTGCTCAAATTTGAGATTCTACGTTTGGAAATTAGGAAATTCGAAAGTTTGGAAATTTTCGACTTACGAAAGTTTAAAATTTCGAAGTTTAGAAATTAGGAAACGCCGAAATTTAATTCTACACTTTCGAAATATTTTATTTCATTTTGAAGTTTGGAAATTCGAACTGAAACTTTAAACTCAGACTTTTGAAATTTTTAATTATCTAATTTCATGATTTTGAAATTAAGAAA
>NIJG01000029.1:1926058-1960540 GCA_002201625.1 Euglossa dilemma
AAATCCCACGAATCAATAATACACCGACACACTCGGTCAGTCTACATTCTGGGAAAGAAGGGAACGAAAGAAAGGAGAAATATTTAGATAAATCACGCACGATCTAACCGACCGGACGAGAAGTAATCTTTGCCGAAACGGAATAAACCTGCGCCATCGAACTGGCGACATCTCTTTCCCTGTATATACGTATGTTCCTAATAAACGGCTGCGACGGAAACGGGAAACGGTACACCGGCTGCGTGACCCATATTCCAGGGCAAAAACAGGGGTCGTGGCACGACGAAAAGGGGTTGCACGGACCACAACGGCCGATGCCCCGAAAAATGGCGACCACGGTGTCCGAAACGGCACTCTCATAGTCTTTCCTACCCCGCAATCTTCTGAAACGCTTTGCGCGAGATTGTTCCTTAAAGGGCCGCCATTTTCTCCAGTCCCCGACTTTTCTCCGTATTAAAGCGAAAGGAACAAGTGTTCAGCGTGTCTGAATGTCGCCGAGGAATAAGAATTTACACCGATATCAGCTCGTGAAACGTTCCAGTATCTGATATCGAAGATTGGAATTGCTAATAAACTTGATAAAAATGTTTTATTTAGCGATACAAAATTTTGGAATTCGAAGTGATCGAAGAAGATTTGATTATCTTGCTATGAGGGTTTTCCGTGTTTTTCAATTTCTTGGAATTATTGTTTTATATAAGGTATTAGTTGATTAAATGGAGATTAAGTTAAGAAGGTATACGTGATCCATCTTTTCAATTCCAATTTTGAATCTTTCGTTTATATACGTGCATCAAGAGCACAGAGGAACGAAGTATTAACGGAATTTATTTTAATAGAGATCGAAACCTTTCAATTGGAAGCTCAATGGCTGTGAGATTTCGTTGTCCCGCATATGCTTCATGCTATACAGTGTTAATACCGAAATCAATATTCCATGACATGACAGTTTCCAATGACCGTTTGGTCCATGTATACCTTTCTTCGAGTCCAAATCATCAAAATCAACCCACGAAACTGTCCAACCCACGCGTAACCTTTATTCACTGCCCGTTCCGTTCAATAATACCTTTAAAAACGTACTATTCTATGGATACCTATCAAAATTGACGTACTTCTCTTAGAAATAAAAATTCTTTCTTTTTATTTCTTTAGAATGCGTTCACGTGTAATTTTACACGAAGAAAAGAAACGGATCAGGAAGAATTGAAAAAAATACTCCCAGATATATCTACTCAAACAACATCGGTAAAATTCGCGAAACCGATACATGTACCAAAATCTTGGAAATCGGAAAGCCGAGATATGTATAAGAAATATTTCGTACTGAAAATCCGAGAAATCGAGAGCTGGAAACGCTCGAAGGTATCTAGAATGTCAAGAAAGCTACGACCGAAGTAAATTTCTCCCCAGAAAAAAAGGAATCCTCTGGAAACTTCGCTGACATTGTTGGGAAAAATCTGGCCAATCCTCGGGAAAACCGGGGGAATTTCCGTGGACGTGAGAGCGGAACTGTCGGAACAGGTGCGTAAACGGCTGCCAAACGAAACCCTCGGCGTGCATTCTATTTGCTTTCCGGTTGCGAATCCCGCGATAACGGGAAAGCAACTTAACATGTAGAGCCGACAACCGGCGTGTCGCAGCTTGCAACAATGCCAGACGCGAGCCGTCCATTGTTCCCATGCAAAAAGGGGTTGCCTCCGGAGGCTGGCTAGACGCGAAATTGCGCCACTTTCTGGCGCAATGTGTCACGACGACGCGTACAAAGCGGACGCGATTCGCCGTATCCGACTGCGAGTCAATAGCTGGCTGGCCAGCTGGACCAGGCGTTAGGAAAGTTCTTAGCTGCGTAACATTTGGGTCAAACGCGACCCAAATTCCGCTGAAATTCAGGCGGTTGCATTTCCATGAGAATTGGATACGTGTCCGAAGCTCGGTGGCCAATGACGAGGAACGTGAGACAGTTTCGACTCCGTGACACCGCTTCCAACGCTGGCGCCTGTTGCCTTCAACTGGTACTTAAGAGCTTGGACCATAGCTTCGAAAATTTTTCCCGGTTGGTGCTAGAAGATAGCTAGAGCTTTGATTTACAGCAGAGGAATGTCAATTGGTTGTCGATGCTGGATTGGATCTGTCGCAGATTTGGGATATTCTGAGATAGAGTAGATAGGACGTGGAGGATGGTATTGGTGTTTTTGGGAAAGGTAGAGTGATTGAGATCGCATTCGAGGAATAGAATCGTGATAGTGGAATATTAGAACCTGGAGTATTTAAGAGATATTGGAGTATCGAAGTTTTGGGGTATGGAAAGATTGGGGTAATGGAATAATTGGATGCTGAAGATTGTTAGAGGCATTAAAAAAATTGGGGTTATTAAAATCTTAGGGTATTGAAGAATTGTAGTAATGGAGTAATTGGATATTGAAGATTGTTAGAAGTATTAAAGATTTGGGGATATTAAAATTTTTGGGTATGGAAGAATTGGGGCAAAGGAGTAATTGGATACTGAGGATTGTTATTGTACCGTAATGGCAAGATGTCAGTGTATTGATAAATTAGAATATGGAGGAATTGCAATATTAGGATACTTATTAAAATATTGCAATATTGGAACTGAGAAATTCCGAACTTCTGCATCAACCGATGATTAGTTTTTAATTTGAAATCAGAATTCCTCCAATCGCCAAGTATTAGTAAAATACACGCAGCGAACTGCAGCTTGCAAAGATGACGTGGAAACGAGGAGCGGTAGCATAACGATGAAAACTAAAACAATGAGCGAAACTTGGGAAGAAGTCGCGGTATAACTAGTACATCCCAACTGTTCGAGCAGGTATCGTATTACTTCAACGTGCAACTTTGTGAAACTACTCGAAACTCTGGTACGTTTGAGACCGAAATTAGTATGTTGCTTCCAGCGTAATTCCCGTTGGCGAATTATTCGGAAACCGTTAATTTTTCCCCTCGTTTCCCGCTCCGTTCCAATCTCGAGTCGCGGAAAAATCAATCTCGCCGTATTTTCTGCGTTCAAATTTAATATATTTGCGATTAAAAAGTTTTTCATTCACATTTTTTATATCCCGCTTTCCTTTTATTCTCGTATTACCCCGGAAACATTCGCGAATATATAGCATAAACGACGATCCTAGCGCAAAGAGGATTATAATGGCGTAAAAACCAAGTCACGGATAAACTTTTTCAAAATTTTATTATTAATGCCCTACGCGAGTAGCTCGGCACATTTTCATCGAACGACCATTTGATATATTTATACATAGTTGTATACATATTTTCCTTGTGTATATATAATACATACGTGTATAACATCATCTGCCGCTACGAGGAAACAGGATCGTATTTTTCACACGCTCGTTATCACGCATTGCTCCTCATTATCTCGCATCGTTCATCTATTCTCGCATCGACACACGCGATTACGATTGACGATTATCTAATTAGCCGAGTCGAGCTAACCGAGTAATTGTTCCTCCGACAGATATTCTCCCTTTCGCTGTGTTCTTCCCTCCAATCGCACCCTCTGCTCGCATTCTTCGAACGGGGATGAAGACAGGGATGAAGTGTCGAGTGTCGATTTAATTATCGATTAAACGACGATCCATCGTCCTCCGTGAGTGGTTTTCTGATAACACCGGTTACTTATCGTAGACAACAGCGATTTTTCATTTTTTTTTTTTTATTTTTGTTTTTCCTTTTTCGTTTTTGCACGTTAATGCGTTAGGTCACTAGTCGCTTTACATCTCTAATCGATAGACAGACGCGATTCTGCGGAACGAACCGATGAACATCCAGTTAAATGCCTCGCCACCTTTTCACCCTTTAACCATGCGATTGTCACTGAAAAAGACTGATAAAGATAGAATGATGCGAATTGGAAAATGTGTCAGAATTATCGTTTTTCTTTTTTAAACAACGGGGAGTTGAATTTCTTTTTCTTTTAGAAATGTCTACTTTTAAAATTTGTTACCTTCATAATGATTAATAAAATATGAACGTTGCTGTGATTTTATTAAGGATACATCGCAGACATTTTGGAAATTTTTTTAAATATATTCCGGCGATGAAGCATTTTAGATATTAAAGCAGGTAAATTAGGATATTTTTATAATTTTATTATCGACATGCAGCTTAGATTTTGGAAATCTAAAAGCTTCCTTTCCCTATTAGAAATTCATTTAATAAATAAAACGTATGAAAAGAATATGATGGAAATATTTTCTCTACGACCTAATTAAAAGAAAATCAAATCCTGCAATTTTTCTGTTACAATATTCATCTAAACTTCGGAGCTCGTATTCTCTCAAACAAATAACTCAAAAATTCGTTCGTTATTTCCAAAGAACGATGAGTTACTCGCAGAGTCATAAATTATTCGCAAATTATTGTCATTCAATTGCACCCAAAACAACGCTCAAAACGATCACTCTGTTTCTCATCTCACCTATTAACACTGGCGTAAAAACATTTTCATATCAACCACAATAAATTCTCCAAACGTATCACAGTCCTTATAAATTTCTACACACTCCATTAGAACATTTCATAAATTTTCGTGTCGCGCACAGATAAAAATATACATCTTCGTCGTCAAAAATAAAAATACCAAACGGATAGCAACAAACGCTAACTCTAAATTCTTCTCGTGTTATCACACGTTTGTTAAACTTCTAGAAATTTCAGGATCAAGTTTCGAAGGATCAAAGGGATTGGAAAACAATCGAAGATAAGGCTGCTGTTCGATGAGAAATACGATGTTTTTTGTATAAATATTTCTCGCGTGTTGGTACATGGTTAAAGGGTTACATCCTCGACCACTTGGATCCTCGACTGGTCCAAGTAGTTCCAAATTATTTCAAGGTGCACTGGCCAGAACGGTAAAATCGCTATACGAGACTTACACGTTAATGATTGTTCTGCATTCGAGATTGCGTCGCTGAACATGCTGATTTCCACAATTCGAGGTGTGCATGTTAAGCTCAGTAATGAATTCGTTTCCTCGTTCGGTGTTGCGTCTATTTCGTGAGTGTCGTACCAAATCCACGAATCTCGAAATTTTGAAATTGGTGATTCGTAAAATTATTCCAATCTTTCACCGTGAAATTAAGGCTTCGATTTTTAAATCGGTGATTCGTCGAACTAGGTAATTAATCTTTTTATCTGTGCCAAATATGGAGTTTTTAGTTTTTGAATCAATGATTCATCAAACTAGCTATTTAATTTTTTTATTTGTTTCAGAAAGCAAAATAAATCTTTCATTGTACCAAAAATAGGGTTTTAATTTCTAAATTAGTGATTTGTGAAATTTATAAAGTAATTTTTGATTGGAAAATCAGATCTTAATTTTTGACAATAAATTAACGACGAGTTGTCGCGATAATTAATCAATTTTTCCTATGTCAAAGTGAATAATTAAATTTTCGAGTCAATGATTCGTCAGACCAGTTAATTGTTCTTCAACTGTATTGAAATTTAGAAATTTTGTCGTGACGATTGAATAAATTGGAATGGAATAGTAAATACGTGGTAAATCAGACAAATTTCCATTTATATAAGCAGTAATGTCGTTTGAAATAGACACGAACGAACTTATTACTCAACCTAACACGCTATTAGGTTTCCATTGTAAAAATAGAAAACGAAGAGNCGAACTTATTACTCAACCTAACACGCTATTAGGTTTCCATTGTAAAAATAGAAAACGAAGAACGAGATACGGCTTTAATTCCTGTAAGCGTGGAAATCAGCTCACGGGATTTTGAGGCTTCCTTGGGAGTCGTGTATCTGGCGGATAAAAAGGCGTTTGATTAATTGATCGAAATAATTAAGTAGCGTTAGAGTCGCTTGAAACGTAAGTGGCGAACGTCAGGGCTTTCGTGGACACGAAGGAATTTCTCGATCGCTGGAACTTGAAGACCGACCAATTTATAAACTACCTGGATTTCAATTAACCATTTCATTACCTACTTAATCGAACGATTAATTTTCGTGGATTAGCTCGAGTGTAAAATAATCGGCCAATAATTCTGCAAACGTGAATCAACGTTACGTAATAAACCTCTCGTACTATCAAAATCCTTTATAAAAATTTTCTTCTCTTTCCAAAACCATTAAAACAATTTCCAAAAAAAATAAATTAATTAAATTAAATCGAATCAAATTGGAAATTATTCCAGAAGACAAATCGGGAATAATATTGCGAATAAAAGTATTCCATGAAAACGAGTGAAAATTAAAACTGATTTCAGAGAATATGGCAGAGAATATGGGTTAAATTTTCCATAAATCCCATGTAAAAAAAAACAGTTCTTTTCCAAACGTGGTGAATCGTGCAATTGCTAACGGAAAATGGGAACTAATACGGGAAGTAAGGAATAATTTGAGGAGCGCAATCGAAACCGATATTGTCAGGAAAATTACCACTGAATGCCGTTTAATTAAAACAGGGGACGAACGAAAGCCGAGAAAACTCGGTTGATCGTAAAATGATGGCGCGGACGCAACGGATATCCGCTCCAAATATCAAAGTTCAGAATCGCATTCTCCCCGAGCGAGCGTTGCACTCCATTAATTTCACAAATTTGTTCGAATCGTACGCAACGAAACGAAAACCCGAATACCAAATGCACGCGTCATTTATTTGCCCAACAGCCACGAAACGATGTAAAACTACCGAGGAATAAAGGAAGCTATGCCGTCGTCTTCATGACGGCTAGATAAGGGAATATGTAAAAATTCGTCGATATTACCTGGAAAGAATTTTCCCTGGAATTTTCCATCCAGGCTGTAAAATTCTTCGGCAAATTCGCGAGGTGGTTTGAAAGATATTTAGTAATAATACATTTTGACGGAATCGACCTTTATCTTGTTCTATGATTTTTAACACTATCGATAAGTGAAAGAATGAAAGAAAATGGGAAAAATTTTCAATCAGAGTTTTGAAAATGCTCGTATAGGTCATGGTAAATTTAATATTGAGTGTAAATCGCCTCGGTAATTTCCTTTTAAAGAATTTATCATTTTTCAAGTAGTTACTCTTTTAGGTTTTATAATAGTAATTGGAATTCAATTTCTAGTTTTTGGATATAATGATAAATGAAGTATAATATTATAAAAATATGGATATAATAGATACAATATTAACATCCACATCTCCAAGTATCATCCTATAAATATCCTCTTTAATATCTATATAATACACATTTAGAAATAAATGAAATTAAATTTAATCTAAAAATACACCAAAGAAAAATAATACAGATATCACTGTAATTTTCTTTAACTATACCCCATCTTTCAATTGTATTTTTTATCTTTCCTGTCCCTATATAAAAATCCTGTCACATCTAATTCCGTAATCTCAAATTTGTCTTTCACAATTAAAATTGACTATCAGATCTCCCCTGCGGTATGAAGCAATAATCACAAAGCTATTTCCTTTAATTGAGTGGTAACTTCCACGTAAAACAAAATAGGTATTCGAGGTCCTCGGAATTAATGCGACACCCTAGATTTCGACTGTCAAGAACCGCGAGCCTTCCAAGAACTTTCGACGCAATCCAGCAACCATAACTCCTCCGTTCGATCGTTTAGTGATTAAAGAGCACCGGACTTCTGAGAAACGGCTCGTTAAGTATACCTCACCCCTTTCGCCGACGATTCGAAAATTCGACGAACGATTTAGCCTTGAAAACGCGGATCCAGGCGAAAAGTTGGTCAGTTAGGAAACTCCGGCGTTTAACCAGAGGCAGCTTCTGTACGAGCATAATGGCGCTGATTGTGATGAATCGGTCAGCTCGTCGGTTTAATCCAGGCACTCGTAGTCTCTCTGTCTCTCCTGTAAATCAGCGAATTCGCGAAAGTACCAGCTGTGTACATTCGCGTTCCCGAAATGCTTGCTTGCGGAACAGAGACGCGTAATCCTGGCGAAATTCGAGTCGAGTGTGGGTTCAATTTGCGGCAAGTTCGGAGAACTCTCGTCATACATTTCGATGAGAATAAATTGGCCGAGCTTTCGGGAAATTCAACGTTGCTGTGTTCAATGTAACGAAGTTCAGAAAAATTTTCCGCGCCATAGTTCTCGAAATTAGGCCTCTGACCAAGAAAATTCTCAACTTAAACAATCTTACTTCCAAGTAAAATCGTCTGTCTTTAAACTAGTTTGTTGAATAAATATAAAACTATAGCATCTATAGTACAACTCGTAAGTTTTACGGGTGTCTTCCATTGCGAATCGCCATGTATTTAATTTGTATTGAAGCAAGGACTTACATCGCGAGTCCACGAGTTTTGTACTTCAACTTGCAATTACAAATTCTACTGATCCAGATCTACATTGTTACCCACGTGTGCGTTTAATTTTGGTCCTGAGAGTAAGATTACGATGCGCCGGTTGTTATGAAGTAGGTTAACTCAAATACTTAAAGATGATGAGCTTCCAGAGTTTCCCTTAATCGTGCATAATCTCTCCCAATCGCTGGTGACATACTTAATCCTCTACCCTAACCCGAACCAGAATTTTCTTCGCCTATGGGGAAAATGTCGTGGTTACAAATTTACAAATTTATGTTTATCCTTTATCTAATTTGAAATTCTGGGAAACCATAGACACGGTAAACATCAAAATAATAACGTTCGGATAAAATAAAAGAATGAAACAAGGTTTAGAAGAGCTAGATACACACGTGTGCCTAATTTTCAAATTCCGTGGTGTATTCTGTATTAATTAGAATATCCGGTAGTCCTGTGCCTTATTTCGCGACGCATTTAATAAATCTCTGCCGTGTACAGAGACCTCGCGTGGCGTGCTGATGACACTGGTAATTAAAATGATATTATTTCCGCGCTGTCGTTTGTGAAACGAAATTTCACTCACTCCGCGTAACCGCACGAATATCCTCTAGATCTTAATCGTTCGCAGCTGCGATCGACATTTCCCCGATTTTTATCAAATTGCCATTTTCCCGTTTCTTCCGTATTCTTTCCGGGCTCTTCGATAATTTCTCAGACATACCCGTGTACACGTGGAATACCAAATTCCAATTTCATTTTCTTCCCGGAGTTTACCGTTTCATTTCCTGATTTCGCCTACGGCGTACCATTTTTGCAACGGAATATATTCGCCAGTGGTTATCGATTCCATCGAGACCTGTGGTAATCTTCTTAATGCATTGCACCGGCCCGGTAAGATCAGCTAGATATTTCGAGAGCCGCGTTGAGGACCGATTCTCTCTCTGACGCAACTCCCATGCGAATAGCAAGCGGTGCCGGGAATTCCAAGATAGCGGACAATATTTTTAATGAAGGCGGTAATTGCCTCTGTTTGAGAGGAAAGTAAAAAGCGCTGGAAGAAGGGGACGTCGGGTTAAGAACTTAATGCTTCGAAGCAATTCGCGTTATTGCGAAGAACAGCGATAAATTCTTACGCCAGTCTTTTCAACGGTTAGGTGAAATACGCGATTGAGCAGAATGGTAAATATTGACGCTGTTTTAAAAATACCATCGCGATCTCTGATGTTGTCCTTTGTTACGATGGAATTGATAAATATTAATCAGATATTTAAGAAGAGGGATATTAAAAAGATCGATCAAGGGCAGAAAAATAATTCCTTGCTACATTTTTACTAATTATTTTCTGTTATCAATTTGGTTATTAAAATTGCACGATATCAAGTATGATATTAGGAAATGAAAAATAAACTTGCGATATTAGAATAAATTTATTATAAGTAAAGAAGACTAATTTCTTATCATAAATTTGTAACTTTAGAGATTTCTGTGTACTTATAAAAGACACTAGAATTTGGAACTTGTACCCCAGTCGAGTCTCTCTCGGTGACAACGTCATGAGATATTGTTTGGAACAGCGGATGCATAAGTCTGCCTCAAAAAAAAAGAAGGGAAAAGAGCGGAAAAAAAACAATGGAAGATAAAGAGCACCTGAGTCTCTGTTTGCGTGTCATGCCTTCCGTGGGAAAGCCATGAAGAATCGTTGGAAGTTGTGTGCGCACAACCTTTTCGCCACAGATGTCTACAATGCTGCATGATGCATGGCTGTGGCAAACGCAACCATGTTGCTGGCAAAACAACTGATGTTCCGTGAAAAATTTATCGGAGCATTCGTTTCTCACGACCCGGTATAAATTCCTGTCCGGTAATAGTCCTTTTTCCCTTGCCTCGTCAAAGATATCGCGTGTCCATTGTTGGAAGGCATTTTTCACGGAAACGTGCAAAAACTTTTATCAACTTTCCTCTCCCACGTTCCCTCGCGATGCTCGTTTATCGATCAAAGTCATCGAAAGTTTCGCGATTAGTTAAGAAACGTACTTTATCGCTCGGTCCTATGTCTAATTGCTTCTTGCGAGTTTGTACGAATCGAGGTTTCCAGGTTGCTTTCGATGTAAGATAGAGCTTATAGCGCAGCGTGAAAATTAGGACACTTCGTGAAACGTTTTCTTCCTATTATTTGGGTATCGGCGATGTTTCAATTGCACCTATGGTCAGGATCTTTTGAAATTCTATTCTTAGCCATTTAACTAATCTTTTGGTCAGGAAATGTGAAGTTACTTGTGAAATAATATCAATTAATTAAATAATTTTGTTAAATTAGAAAGAATAATATAGAAACGTAACGATAAAAATTTATTTCTTATCTTTGGAATAAAANCAGCGTGAAAATTAGGACACTTCGTGAAACGTTTTCTTCCTATTATTTGGGTATCGGCGATGTTTCAATTGCACCTATGGTCAGGATCTTTTGAAATTCTATTCTTAGCCATTTAACTAATCTTTTGGTCAGGAAATATCATTGTGGTTCATAAAAGAATATATATTTATTTATTCCTTTATTTAATTTGCAGGAAAAATATAGGAACATAAAGAAGAAAATTTATTTCTTATCTCTGAAATAAAATTCAAATTCCTAGTTACAAATTCCTCCCTAGCCTTTGCCTATAGTAATAACTTATTCGAAAGTAGATAGATTATTTACACCGAGTATTTATTGTTCAATTTAAGCAACGCGAGCTCCGTTTGTATAAAATTCATAATTTCCCATGCTTCTAAGTGGCAAGTAGCAGAAATTGTCTTTAGCCTCATAAATAAGCGGTTAATTCCAGTGACACGCGGTAACTCTTCGCGCTGTCTTTCTCCCTGATGGAATCGGTTGTCCCTTTCAATTCGAATACCGTAAATTCTCCACGAACCCAATAGTGTCTCCATAGAGAACCCTCTGCTTGACTCGTTCAGGCCAAAACAATTTCAGCCCCGCTCGCACCCCCGCCTGCAGTAAAACCCCCATTATCCCAATACTGCACCGTTCAAACATTCTGTTATCCGAACATTCTATTATTCGAACGATCCCGTTCTGCAACATTCTGTCCCTCTTCCCTTTGAAACTGGAACGGTGTACACGGATTTCATCGCGACACGTGTATGCACTCGTGCTAAATTGATAGTATAATCGCTCCCGTAGCATCGTAATAGACGCCCTGTGAGAACACGTGTTACAGAGAGAACATAACCTAGAAATCAACCGTGAGATCGTTACTAAACTACGATATGCCCTGGAAGAATACGTCGAATGCAAATTAACGGAAAGAGATATTTTTCATGAAGCTTATGCTTTTCGAACTGATCCATTTTAATACTTATTCGCGTTAATTTACACGCGGAAGTAGGATAGTGCGAAAGAAGTTAGGTTAGAATAATAGAATATCATCTTTAAGGAGTACTTTGCTGTAAATAGTAAAAAGAGGAAACTTATGGTTTTAGAATTAGAATGAGGTTAGATTAGAGTGATAAAATACCTTTTGTGACAAGTACTTTGATGTAAATAGTAAAAAGAGAGTATTTTTAGGTTATGTTGCGAACGGTAGGTAAAACGTAAAAATTGTGGATCTCTTCTAGATTTGACATGATACTAAACCTGCCAACATTTCATATATTTCTACCTGTTTCTGTCGAAGTGTCGAAACAATTGGTAGTCAAACAAAAGTTGCATCTGCTTTAAATAAGAGCAGGTAATAACCAATTTACTAAATCGAGGGAGAAGAACGAAAACATTGGACGAAAAGCGTTCGATGTTAATTAAATAAACGAGATAGACGCATAGAGCGTGCATGTGCAGGGATAAATGATACAAAACACGCGTGCACGAGGCAGCGAAGAGTCGAAACAGAGGTCTGACAGTCGAGAATACAGAGTCGACGGTGAAACTTCGAAACCTCGCGTAAAAGTCGGACTTTTGAAACGGGAGTTAATTAAATAATAAATTAATTAAACGAAAAGTGTAATTAAATTTCTCCGTTGCGCGATTAAGTCCTCGCTTTCGCTGTTACCGTGTCCCGATTCTTCCTACCTGACAGAATTTCAGAAGAACGGACCAGCCATTATTCAGCAATGTCTCCGACGATTTCTGCTCACGATCGACGACGGTACAACCTACCTGCGATTCCTGCGAATTGCACGTCGGTGTTTTCAACAGCTTCTCCCTTGTTTTTTTTTTTTTCGTTAGAAAAAGACCGGAACGTGCAACGTTCTTTGGCGTTCGTTCAAATACGCGGCTCTGCGGTGGTAATCGCGTTCCTTTCGCGTCTGCCGCGTTTATCCTTTAATTCCCCGAGTCAACATCGAGCCGAGACACCCGGCACTTTCACACTTGAGGTAATTTTCATGCTCTAACGCGACGTTCCGACCACAATCGCGCCTGTGCCCCTTTTCACGAGCCTCGCGCCCTCTGTCGACCTTAATAAAGCAGACGCGTAAGCACCCAGGGATTCATCAGGCACTCTTCCACTCCCTTTCCATCCACCAAACGAATCTTCCCTTTGTGACACGATAATCAGACGCGCCTAATTTTTTTTTCCACAGGTACACTCTGCGTTTTTCTTTCCCATCTCGTCTAATTTGAATCCCGTTGGGTTGGTAGACGCAAGATTTCAAGGGGAAACACGGTCAGACGATGGAAATGAAGGCTATTCCAGATTGAATGGAATTTAATTCGAGAATTCGCTGTGATCGTAGATTGAAATGTTGTAATGTTATTTTTCCATTTTATTCGACAAATTAGTAGATCCCGCCGGCTGGGTAGATTGTTTGAACTTGCGATGAAAGTGAAACACGGGGGAAATCGGAGATTCAAAGTAGATGTAAATGACGACGGGAAATGGAACTTTCTTAATTTTTTATTTCAAGAATATAGAGAAATAGAATAATAAGTGGACGTACGAACGTGGAAATAATTGTTACTATTGTAAACGATATTTTTCTCAGTCTTGGCAAGCAATAATAAAATTCAATTTTCTTCCACTTAAGAAAAGAATTCTTTTCATTTTTCAACGAGGACAGTTTCTCCCACTACTGTAATTATCAATTCAACCAACATCAATTGCCCATCTATCAGCAAATAAGGAATTCCCCAGGAAAGGATGGGGGTAATTTAATAAGCCACGTTGGGTAAAGTGGAAAGAGGCATGGACAGATTCGGAGGCGACGTTATCAGGCCAATCTTAAAGTATTACTCAAATCAGATCATCCATCTGCTCGGGGGCAGCAGCCTTATTTACGGACTTGATAAAACGCCACGCGGGTCGGAAATAGAAGGCTGGCAGGCAGGCAGCCGACTTAAAATAGGTTGACCGCGTTGGAAATTCCTTGTTTCAGGACGTTCCTTCGGGCATTAAACTTCTCCTTTAATAACCCGTTACCTGCAACGTACGCGTGCATCGCGTCTCTTCCACGATGTCCTGTGCATGTGCATCGCGAGCAGCTTTCTGAGCTTCTCCTTCGAAATTTTACAGCGAACTTTCTTCGGGGTTAGACGTCCTTGGATAGTTTACGCGATTGAACGAAGAGAGCACTACGATTCGAAAGTTCTATCTACGAAAATGACTGTGATATGTTTGACGTACGTGTCCCTGCTGGTTCGTGGAATTGGAACAATTTGGGAAAAATGAAAGAGGAGAAAGGTGAATTCACATTTTCGGAACTAAATCTTTTTAGTAAGTTCTACGACGCTGCTACGTTTTCCCAATTTATTAATTTTTTAAAATTCTTTGAAAGAAAGAATAGAAACAGAGATGCTTTTGTCTAGACCAAAGCGGTAAAGTAATTTATAATTTACATAAGACAAAACTATTTATATGTAATCCTTTTTTACGCGGAATAATGAGATTTTTAACAAAGATTTATATTGATAATTTAACGTGCTAAAGGGAAAGAAAGAGATATAATTTTTGCACCTATTCTCCTTTTTCCTCCAACATCTTTCCCTAATTGCGACCAAAAGGAAGGTATGACTCGTTCCAGTTGTGCAGGCCATCCTGTATAGCGACAAACTTACGAGGTTAGATGCCATTATAGAATTTCGCGGAGAAAATTCTTTTACCGAGGGAATCCTAGTTTCTTTGCCGCTGAGAAAATTAAGCCCGTAAACCGAATACTATGCTTAGCCAGAATCACGGTGCACCGGGTTCTCGAGGCGAGATTCGAACGAAAAAAGATCATGAAGTAAATAAAAAAGACTGTTTCTCAGTGTAGAATTTTACTTTCGGTAATAGGGACAATATAGCTTGAACAATCTCTAAGCTAAACAAATAAAACAATTTATTCTACGTACTCTAGATTGTGCTTTGTCATAGAAACGCCTAACCACGCCCGTATCCACGACACCCTGAAGCCCCCCCTTAAGTCGCTAACCAATAAAATACAGCGGAGAATCTACCAGTCTTCATTCACCTCTATCACGCCCGAGGTCTCGGACCGAGACCTGAACCGCGAGGTGTCAACGGTATAAATCTCTTTAGCAGCCACCCTCGTAACATAGAAACTCCTCGACTTGTCCTCGGACAACTCGCTACGAAACACTGAATCTCACGGATTTACGCTAGAAACTTAACAGACTCGGGCCTCTGGCCGATCAACGGTTCGAGGAACGAATGTTAATTACGGGTCAAATAGCCGGGCGCCATCGACCGTTGCGTCCCAGCCATTAATTGGCGATCGAAAGAAACCTTCCGCACTGTTTCACCCCTAATTGGCGACCAGAGCGATCCTCGTGATGGCCACTCCGGCAGGTCGTTAATTGGCCACCGAAACGCCGCTGTCCGACTGTCATGGCCGTCGAAAGGCCAAACTCCAGCAGCACCTCTACGCGAGTCAGGCGTCGCGACGGCGGACGATCGTGCGATCCATCGAAGAAGATCACGGTGAAGGATGATCCTCGTCGATTCAGAAGATCGTCGACACGCAGACGTTCGAGGAGCCCTGGTTCGACACTCAAATGCACGCCTCTATGTGCACGTTCGTCATCTCGCTGGCTCTCAGCTGATTGTTCACGTGCAACTCCGAGGACGCGTTGCTGTGCACCAGGTCCTGCTTCCGATGGGCCTGGCGCAGGTCCCGAACTGGCCCGATCGCCACGCAGCAACTCTCCAGGGTCTTCCTGAACGCGGCCCGGAAGTCCCGGTTGAAGTACGCGTAGATGAGAGGGTTCAGCGCGCTGTTGAAGTAGCCTACCCAGAATACCACCGCCACCACGGAGTCGCTGCTCTTGCAGCTGTCGCAGAGGGACGTAATGATGTACCTGTTGAAAGAAAACGAACAGCCAGTAGCGAGATGCTGGTAAGTAGATGTAGCGGGGTATGAAGCGGTTCTTAGAGTTAGGTCTGAAAGAAAGCGTAGATGGTCTCGTGTACATACACGCGCCTTTCGGTTGAGGTGGTTGAGGACTTCGCGAGGTGTGTTTGCGTTTAAGGGTGCTTGAGACGTCGTTTTGAGAAGTAAATGACGTTTCAGTGGGATGGACTCATTCGTTCCACGATGACGGAATCTTTGTGCTAGGTACTTTAAGTAGATCTATGATCTCTCGCTTAAATAGTTTCACTTCTAGCTCGTTAGATCTCTCTAACCTCGGATTAAGTATGTAAGATCTATATTGGTGGGAATTGAATATAATTGATTATATTGTGGGGAATTGGCTCGAATAATATTGCGGCTTCTTTTCCGAATAAGATCATTTTATTAACAAATAACAGCTTAATGAATTGGAAACTATGAACGCCTTTTAACTGTACTACACAATTTTTTTATTCTAATCTAACTTAAAACTGGAACTGAACTGTTCATAAACTTCCTCTTAAACTTTTACTTCAACATTGGAAAACTCACTTTCCTTCGCTCTTGCACTTCTGTTTAAACCTTTCGTTCTGTCTCCTTTCACACATAGGCTTTTCTTCTCATTCACACATTTGGATAGGTACTTCAGACACTGAGGACACACACCTAAACTTTCGCTCGTCGCTATCAAAAACACTCAGGGCCGTACTCGTCCCATTCCTACGATTATTACAAAAACACGCGAGTTCTCAAAGAATCGTATCGAGGACGTTCATCTCGAGGAAAATTCCTGAAACTCGCGTAAGACACGCTCCACCGTATTGAGCAACTGGAGTTTGCAAGAATCTTCGATAGAAGGGAAACTCGGGTAACGAAAGAACAGCCGGTGGCCAAAGCAATCTTTGCCCGTTCGTGGCGTCCCGAAACCAAATTCAATCTCCTGTACATCCACTGGCGTTGCACCCTCTCCATCCGAAAACGATCTCATCTGCCCCATGATCTCGTCGCTGCCTCTTGTTCCTCCATCTACGAAACACGGCTCATTTCCCTTAGATCGGTCTGCCTCCCCGTCTGCCGGCTCGAGGGAGTCCGTGCTGGTAAACTGCTAACAGAACGTCCCGAATGACGAAGCTTCTGAGGTCGACGTATCAGCTCGGTTTAAATCGATGTAACAGCTGCCAGGCGAAATAGCCCGGGCCAAGGTGTATCGACGGAAACTCCAGACGACTTCCGTCTTCGACGTTGCGCGCGCGCTATTAATCTTCATTCATAGCGATGCCGAGCGTGACTCGAAGCGGAACACCGTCGACCGCGATTGACCCACGGATTACCTTCGAAATTGTTTCCATTGTTAGACTGCGAGCAGGGTTATTGGCTCCTTTGCCAGCCGACGTCCCTGTCGAGCAAACTTTTCCTCTCTGCTGTCCAAGTCTTCCACTGTTTCTGGCTATTATTTGCCGCGTGAATTGGTGAACTGTGAAGTATTTTCCGCTTTCTCTCTCGCGACTTTTTCATTAGGTTGTGGGAGAGAGTGGGAAGGGGAAGTGCAGAGTTTCTTTACCTCTTTCATTGTGTTTTCGGATGAAGTTTGGGTACAGGGTTAGGAAACCTTGGGGTTGAGCTTTGACATGAGAGGTAGACTACTTTTTCTGTTATATTTTATTCGATTTTAAGTGTTGGTTAATATCGTAAGGTTAGTGTTTTCATGAAAATTATAAAAGGGAACTAGTCGAAGCTAGATGTGACGAAATTTGGAGCCAATGTTACCTCAAAGCTTGGAATCAGGTTGTTATAAAGCTCGCAATTATTATTGTCACAAGAGAGACGAGCCTGAGTTGCCATTTAATCAAATTTTAAAGATCAATGTTAATTAATATAACGATGCATGGAATTTCAAAGTAAAATAATTTTTCTTATTTATCGTTTTAAAGATATCGTCGACTTTATGTCAGAAAGGTTTTGAATTGTTATTTTTTTGTAACGAAAAAATGGCTGAGTCCAAATTTGTCAATTAACTAAATTATAAAGGTCAATGTTAATTAATATAACGATGCATGGAATTTCAAAGTAAAATAATTTTTCTTATTTATCGTTTTAAAGATATCGTCGACTTTACGACAGAAAGTTTTCGAATTGTTATCTTTTTGTAATGTAAAGATTTCCGAGTTCAAACGTGTCATTCTAAAATTTTTAACAGGTATCAATTTGAATCATCTTCTTTTTCTCCATACCTTTCATTATATCTTTCACAAAAATGAGAATGGAATTCGCAAAAATTAATGCTGTAGGACGACGATCCTATATCTCATTTCTGAAATTGATCGTCCTAGAGGCAAAAATCGAAATGGCTATCTTGCAAACACAGTTCACAAGCTCGTGCACCTCGCGTCAGTGATTTCATTGTTTCGATTTCCTCACGAATTCCTGATACGTTCGCGAGGAGTGAAATATAGCCAGAACGTGCCCTGACACCCTTTGCATGTTCGCGAAAGTTTTTCTCCCAGCCACTGACGCGCGTCACTGTCACGTTTCTTTTTCAACCTCTACCACACGAGTGTCTGCAGAGACTCTGCCAGAGAGTTCGCTCGCTCGACGAAGTTAAAATTTATGGGTAGCTACGTTTCAGACTAGCCGGATTTCCCTCATCCTCATCGAGTCTCGCAGCGGTACAGTCTGCAGAAAATTTACGTCCATATCGTTTTCCACCTTCTTTCGTATCGTTAGACCCTTTCGAACCGATGACAGGCAGATGAACGAGTTATTTCCCGGGATAGATCATTTTAAATTCGCCTTCGTTGCTTTGCGTCAGTGCATGATCGATTCTACTTGGTCCGTCTGATTTTTCCGACGTCGTTCTACTTGCTACTATCGTATAGTGTTTAATATGTTCTAATACCTACATAATTCGGTGAATTTTTGCAATTTTTATTTATTAGGTTGATGCGTATGAAAAGTCGAATTTTTAAACGAATGCATATCATCAAAATAAAATACAAAATGGAACACTTCTGAGAAAATCTTCTTTGCTGAAATGTGACTTTGACAATTATTATAAACAAAAACGTATTGAAAACACAGAGACAAACCTTCACGTTTAAAAGAAATCTAACATTTTGTATGGACCAACCTAATAATTTCATCGATTAATTGAAATTGAATGTCTTCTGGATATATTATTTTTCATAATGAAATAAAACGCGTGACGAGGATAGCGACATTTCTTGATCTAAGAATGCATAATTTAACGATGATGCACTTTCGAATACAGCGTTGTGTCGCATTGTTGCGTCGTAATGAGCCATTAAAACTTGTCAGGACGAAAGTATAGGGAAAGGAAAAGTTTCCAGACGATTAGCACGTAGGGAGAACGAATGCCGGCACGGTTCGATCCTCTCGCAGAGAGGAGTCCGACCAGTTGCTTGGCAAAAGAACTGACCTTCACCCTCCGTCGTTCAATTTTAGCTCGGACTATGACTAAGGTCGTGCACACGATTGATGCATCGATTGTCTATCACAGGTGTGCAAAGACACGTGTATAGGAATATCTTCACTATACAAATCTGCGACGCGGTTAGAGACAGTCTAGTCACGAATTAGGGTTGTGAATGCATAAAGAAGTCGCTAGTCGCAGGCTACATCTGTCGTTAATTAATTCACGAGTCAGACAAGGTTCAACGTTGTTATTCGCGTGGATAATCGATCGTGGAAATTTAGTTTTAGAACCTTATAAAAAATTAAATTTCAAATCGAAGACATTTAAGTGATTTAATAAATTACAATACCCAATACGTTTTTAATTTTTCTGTAATCTGTGATATCCATTAGGTGATTCCCAGTTTCCAGAAAATGCGACCATTTCTAAAAACACACGATTCTTTATTAAAATGAATTATTACATTAAAAATAAGAAGATTAGGAGGTTCATTGGTATGTTACAAGATAGGTAGACGCAAAATCTAATATTCGTTGATATTTCAGTCAAAAATGTAGTAAAAAATTACTTTGTTTACTAGGAATTATTACAAGAGTTTTTCAATAAATATTACAGATTAAAATTCGCATTGAACAGTGTTACCAGCGCGTACTCTTTAATATAACTTAATAATTACGAACCATCCCTTAAGATCTATTCACCTTGACTCCAAGCAGCCCTAAAAATAGAACCTTAAAAATTCCAAATCTTCACGGACTTCTTTCATCTTTTATTTTATTTCTCGTCTGTCAACCTAATCCAATCGCGGACTTCCGCCGGTAAAACCGGAAACTCGCGAAGCGCGTGAGTCGCAGTTGAACATTCAAGTTTCGACGGGGATGAGCTGAGAAAAATCCCGGTTCCTGCCGGCTTAAGCCCGGTTTCCAATGCGCGAGATTCCCGTGAAAGAGAGCTCGTAATTTTCGAGCGTGATCGATACTGCTCGTAATTTGAATCCAAAGTGAGATCCTCCCAGCGATTTCAATAGTGCATTGCACGAGGGGTTGGGAGGGGGGAGGAGGGTGGCTTTTATGCCTGCAGGCTTCTTTTAGCCGGCGAAGGAAAAAAGGTTTGCTCATTAAACGACTTCTTCTCCGTGACACCCAATGAGGCTCTGCGAGAGTGCTTTCAAGAACTTTTCCAATCCCCCTGGAATCGTCTGGTTCCCACTCCCCTCCCACCCATCGATTCTTCCCTGAAGAGCTCGCTTTTCGAGTAACAAGCCGGATTTTCGAGCACCTTGTTCGATATTCCAACGAAATCGCCACGTTATCGAACCGCGTTACGAGAAGTTTACTACTTCGCCATTTTGAATGCTTAAGATCCCGTGCTCGGGACAGTGGAAAAGTTTTGTAGGTTGCCTCTTGAAATTTTTCAGCCAATGCTTCGTTAACCCTTTGGTCTCTATTCATGTTACTTTGAAGAAATTTGCTATTTTCCTCCGATCACCGGGTTATTTTGTAAATAAATTTACAGGTATTTATAATTCGTTAATTTTCTGAACTCCACTGATGCTGGAATGTTATGAAATTCGTTATGATTTACAGTTTGGTTGTTGGATCACTTGTTTTGTTGATGCACGTGAAAATGTGAATACAGTTACTGTGTAAATAAATTCGTGATTATTTGTAAATTTTTTAGGATGATGGAGAGAGGAGTGTGTTGGAATTGTTGGAATCCCTTGTTGCAATCGAGAAATTTTCAGAATGTGGAAAATTAATACAAGGTAATTTTAGGAATGATAGTTTCACTAATTGGACGCGATATAGTCTTGGAGATTAATTTAGAATTTGTAGAAGGCTGCATAGGAAACTAAGAATCGAATTAATTGGTAATTATGTTCAGGGATGAGCATAATAAAAGGCTGCAGAGAGTTGGTCAGTAAAAATGAGCAAGGTTGAAAGACACGAAAAATTCCACCGAATTTATTTTGCTTTAGATTTTACTTTATTTTTCTATTACACTTCCCGACATTTCGGAGCACTATCTTTGAAAATCTTTACTGATATCCCACTGAAAGAAGTCAGAGGAGTTATAAAGGGGCTCGCACTGTTGCCTGAGCTCTTCAAGAACTATCGAGACCATAAATCTAGGTATTCAAGCATTTCGTAGCTAGTGAAATATGGCCCGCGAGAGAAAATGGCCAGATGGATTTTACAGAGATACTTTCCTCGCGAATAGTCGAAAAATTGTAACCTCCAAGTCATTTAAAACAATCGTCGACAGAAATTGAAAAAATTTCTCTGAACGAGCCACTTTATAAAAAGACACAAAAGTTATCTACCTAATTACTTGAATCGCACTGTATACTTAAATCACAATTCATTTCCAAACAGCAATTTTTAGAATCCCGAATGCAAACGAGTAATATCCATCATTCTACCTACTTGAATCACCCTGTACGATATTTAAACATCTGCATCTAAATTTGAAACAGCATTGAGGATAAATTATCGAAATACAAATGCATCTCTTTATCCAATTATTCAAATCAACCTATACGATTATACAAAAACGCATCTATAGGACGAACATAAAGAAATTTATAGAAATTTATTAAAATCGCATCGAATTTTCGGTAACAACTCGATATTCGAACATCTCTCTACCCAATTATTCAAATTATTCAATTAACAAATTATTCAAATCATTGTACAATTATACAGAAACGCATCTATAGAACAAGTTTAATTTCCAGAAATTTCTTAAAATAGCAGCGAATTTTCGGTAACAACTCGATATTCGAACACCTCTCTACCCAATTATTCAAATTATTCAAATCACTATACAATTATACAGAAACGCATCTATAGAACGAGTATAATTCTTAGAAATTTCCTAAAATCACAGCGAATTTTCGATAACAACTCTATATTCGAACATCCGATGCAGAATAATTCTGCTCAAACAAATCTTGCGCCGATTGCAGCCCCCTCCTCGATCGCAGGACGGTGAAGGTCAACAGCGAAGATCGCGGAGTAGGGGAAAACACGGCGAGGACGAGCAAACGAACATTTGCGAGCAGTCGAGAGATTCGCGCGCCTCGTTGAGCTTCGGGAAAACAAAAGGCGCGGGACCGAATTATTTCGCGAAGCACAGCATCGCGAGGGGCGGGGAAAGGGTGGCGGTGAAAGAATGAGGGAAAGCTGAAAGAACCGTGCCGCGGAACCGGGTCGACAGGAAAATGCCGCGATTTCGCACTCTCGCCCGAGTGTCGGACCGTGTACGTTTCGCTTTATTAACTCGCCTATCCCCACCACTCGCTCGCCACGCCTCCTTCACCCCACCACCGACGCCGAGGACACGTCGAGACGACGGGCAATAGGGTAGTTGATCTCGGAACTGAATTTAAAAAATTTTCCGTGAGTTGTACGATTTTTTAATTATTTCTTTGATCATCGGAGATGGTGGTAAAGTGTGTCGGAAAAATAACATACCCATATTGCAACCTGATCTAACGCTTTCTTCCCCCACTATTGTCATCGAAGGCTCATCGAGACGATGCGCAGTGGAGTAGTTGATCTCGGAACTCAATTTTAAAAATTTTCCGTGAGTTGTACGATTTTTTAATTATTTCTTTGATCATCGGAGATGGTGGTCGAGTGTCGGAAAAATAACATACCCATATTGCAACCTGATCTAACGCTTTCTTCCCCCACTATTGTCATCGAAGGCTCATCGAGACGATGCGCAGTAGAGTAGTTGATCTCAGAACTCAATTTTAAAAATTTTCCGTGAGTTGTACGATTTTTTAATTATGTTCTTAATCATCGGAAACGATAGTCGAGTGTTGGAAAAATAATATACCCATATCGCAACCTGATCTAACACCTCCTTCACCCACCATTTTCATCCAATACTCGTCGAGACGTCGCGCAGTAGGATAGCCCATTTTGGAACTCAATTTCAAAAATTTTCGGTGAGTTGTTCAGTTTTCTAATTATTTCATTCATCATTCGACATGATCGAATGTGAGAGAAATAATATAGTCACATTGAAACCTAATCTAACACCTTCTTCCCTCACCATTGCCATAGAAGATTCGTCGAGACCACTCATAGTAGGATAATTGATTTCGGAACTCGATTTCAAAAATTTACCCAAAGTTGTCAGATTTTTTAATTATATTTTTGATCATCAGAGATGATCGAGTATGGGAGGAGTGATATATTGACATCGAGGTCGCCGGAGTTTACTGTCTGGGACTATTGTGACGGTTTTCATTGAGCAAATTCGCGATTATTATTTGACGCCTGGAATACGCTGCCGATAATTGTAATGGATTTAATGGGATTTTGTGGGTGAAATTTGGTTTAGTTGTATGATCGATTCGATTTATCTGCATGATGTGACTACGCGGTAATTCGGGGGAAACGGGGTGAATGGTAATTATTTCGCGCGCTATATTCGCGACGGCGATTGTGGGAGAATCGATGGGATTTGGCGGAAGACGGTTCGGTTTATTTGCATAAGAATCTGGTACACGGTTTTGCGGGTACAGTTGGACGATAGATTATATCGTGCATTGAGCTGTAACGATGATCGAGAGAGAATTTATCGAATCTTATGGCGTAATCGAGATAATTGCCGGTATTGAAGTGTATTTCGCCAATTTTCAACAAAGGTAATTTCACAAAGTGATCTAATCAATTAGATCTGTGGATTCATACCTCTAATTTTAATAGTAAATCTCTTCTTATAACGAGATCTCATAAATTAAAAATTACGTCGCATGTGAAGTTGTCTCATTAAATGATTAAAAATAACATTCCGCCTGTTATAATTAAATTACAGTGTATAAATTACCATAACTCTGTTCTACAAACATTCGTGTACCTGTCCACTTCTTCTTAAAAACAAATTGCACATCTCGTTTCATAAATGATGTTCCAAAAATTGTCGAGTCAAATTCGAAATCAATTTCCACCCATTTAAATAAACAACATCGCTATATTCCTTTACATCGACATCCTTTTACTCGATAATTAACCCTACAGGATGATTCAAATAAAAGAAAGAACCCATGATCGTTATACAGAGTGATCCAATAACAAGGTTACAAAATTTTTAATCCCGTCCTGTCCTAAAACCAAACGTATACGATAACAAATTTCCTCCTACTATATTGCAAACTACACGAGGCGATGTTAATCCTACAGGGTGATCCAAACGTGTCGTTACAAGTGTTTCAATCGTCGGGAACGGGGAAACCGATGGAAAGACCAGTTTATCGTCACGGCGATCGTAAAATCCCGACGAAATTTATATCCGCTGTAGGAAAAAGGTAGGAGAAAACGCGGACGGTCAGTGTAAAACGAGTAAAAGTTCACGGTCGAGTTTTTCCACGGAAACTCTGGTCTTCGCGTCTCGTCGATGCAAGTTTCCGATCGGAGACTTCCAGATGGAAACATGGACGGTGGTCCTGCGACGTCTTCGCGGAAATTACGCGAAACACCGATGGAACTGGAAACAAAGTCACGGGAAGAGAAACGTCCCGCGGGGTGCGACAGGTTGGACAGGAAGCAGAGAAGAAACCAGCGGCGGTAACTTCCGTCGATTCGATGAGACAGCTGAAAACGCGGGGGAAATGAATGTTTGTCGTGGAAATCACGATTCACCGGGAGAAAATCGCTGTATGGGCCAGGAAATCGCGAAGGTTTTCCATTTCCTCTCGCCGCCGGGACGTGTGAAACTTTCGCCGGAAACGATTAAAATACCGGCGATAGCTGCCATTCTCTGGACGTTTTAAAACGCGAATAACCTACGAAAAATTGCTTCCCCTCTCTCGCTGCGGATGAATTCACGTCGAAACGCCGGGGAAATATTTTTTTAAAATATTGCTTTCAGAAACGCGTGAAAACACGTTCGCTGCCACGATATAATTTCCATCATTCCCAGGATACGGTGAATTATCGAACGAGATATGCTGCAAAAGGGAAAGAATTATCGCGCACTGTTTATTTCGCGATGTTCCCTATTTATTAGAATCGATGGTTTTGAAAAATCGTCGAAGCAACACGCGAATGTCGCGAATTTAACAAATTAGTACCGTCTGCTGACCATCGGTTAATTATTGCTTATGCACTGGCGAGAAGTATTATTAGACTGTTTAATAGCGTGAAATTTGCTGTTCAAATTTATCAGCGAATTAAAAAGGTATAAACAAATCTACAGATTTATTTCATCGTAATGAGAAAATAGTTACAGAATACTCTTACATTACTTGATGATTTATTTGCATAGTGTAAGAGTAAGAATACTCGATTTGCAAAAATCGTGTTTCGAAATTTTCAAGAAAAATCAAGATATTCGTCCTATACAATCAATATCGCACACCTAAATCTAATTTTTAACAAAGGATAGAATAATAAATATCTTTGTTTCAAAAATTTCTTTAATTTTCAACATCTCAATTCCACTGAAATAAAATATTTCGTTCTTGCGAATATTCTTAAATTTCTAAACAAAGTGTCTATTGGAGAATTCAAATCATCAAGACCAAGAACAAAATTCCCTGCCAAGTACAAAAATCACAGGAACACATCTAAAATACCTTCGAGCATCTAAAATCGACCAAACCGTACCACGAAATCCAGAAACTGAGATTTGTCGCCACTGACCATGCTGTCAACGCGACACTAAACTCAGAGGAAAAGAAGATAAAGAGAATCCGAAACTTTATTGTCAACAGTCCGGGTACCAGTGTCCAACACAAAGAAAGAGAATTCGACAAATTTTGGCACGACTCGATTCGTCCAACGGAATGGCACCCTCGGCCAAATCCATCCACTAGTTCCACCGTTGTACAAAAGCCAAGTCAGCCGACACGTGTCACCGAACCCTGAGGATGTCACGAAAGTGAAGTCCGTACCGGTTACACGGCCAGTTACCTCGTATCTGGTTATCGATGGAATTAACCCCGTGACCCAGCAGCAGCTGTTGGATTCTAAGATGACCCGTTACAAATCCGCCGATGTTGCACGGGATTCGAGCCAATCGCGAGATCGATCGGGCTGGTTCGGTAGCCAAGTGACATTAACCCGTTCAGCCATGACATACCTGTGTGTCGTTGTCTCAGTATGTCGAATGTCGAGACACTGAGCTGCTTGGATTTTACTATCAAGTGCACTCATTTGCGTTTTACACTTCATTACGTTGGATTTGACGATTTGGTGATGTTAACACTAAACGTATCAAACTGGGTCAAATAACTCTATTCAAAATTTACTTTAAAATTGTACGTTCATTGTTATTTCTTTCGCTCATTTGACTTTTTGTAAATTCTTATATCATCTTAACAGTAATCGTACCAAGCGGTGTCAAATAATCCCATTCAAAATTTACTTTAAAATTGTACATTCATTGTTGTTTCTTTCGCTCATTTGACCTTTTGTAAATTCTTGTATCGTCTGATTATTTAATTTCTCGCCTTTCGTTTTTCTCGAAGCTTATTTTTCATAGCGAAAAATTCTTTACCTGCTGTTAATTATATTCATAGTGAGAATAAGTAAGTGCAAAAGATCGGTACGTATGTACAGGATTTGACAGTGGAAGAATAGAGTTTTCTGATTGGATTGTAGGTCTGTCGAAAGAATGTTTTCTGAAGGAATACGAAGAAAGCACAGAAGTTGCCTTTCGGTTTTGTTTTAGATCGTGATTTATGAATGTTCGTCTCGTTTAATTGTTACAAATTTTCGGTGCTTGTTTCCGGTAATTGCGATTTAATCCGTAAGACGGACGGCAAGGTTTAACCCTCTTTGTTACATCGCAAGAATACCGAAGAATAAACGTTCTTACGGATAAATCAATCGAAACTGATCTTCATCTTTAACTCGATCTCGGTGAACTCGTTACACCGTCGACTAATACCACTTCTCTGGCTTGTTACAGCACTGTTTTGATGTAATTAGAGGTGGATGTGTCGTGATTTTAGCTAGTTCCACTCTAAATTCGTTATATACGAAAATATTTGTCCGAGCTAAACAGGTACGGAGACTGTAACTCTATTTATTTGCGAATAACTTGACAACTGAAGCTCGCAGGCAAACACTCGCTGGGTCGCCATAGTCTAGATGCATCCTGGTCAATATTTGACAGAAGCAATGTTAGCGGGAATAAAGTTTGCGACTTCTAGATAGTCGGTGAAATCAGAGAAACGGGGAATAATATTCGGGAATTGAATTGGATATCCAAGTCTCGTCGACATCAGATATAGCACATTCTTTTGTAGTAATTGTAGTACATTCTTGTCATCCTGGTGTGACATTCTGATAACGTCGAGACAGGAAGGTATGAAACCGGGAATCCAGGGTTATTGGGACCCATTTCCTCTGTTCGTTTTACACAAAGCTTAGGGAAACACGAGGTTCTCAGGGTGAGTAGCCGCTGAAACGACGAGATTGCCTCATAGAGCCGCCATGGTGGCAACGATGACCATTACTCGTCGCTTCTGCATGGAAATTTTCACGGCGGTTGTTCGCGACAAAACCCTGGTAAATTCGAGACACGTGGCGCGGTTAATTCCATGCATACCGAATGAACCTTGGATATTAGCCTCTTCGCGTGACACGCCGTGGTGTGTCCAGCTGGGCACGTTAATGTCCATGCAATTTTCCGAAAGGTGAATATTTTCGCGATAACGTGACAGGCTGCAGGCTGTCCCTGATTCTCCTACCTCTTTTCCACCGCTGCATCGTGTCGGAGTTTCTATTACAGTAACGAGCTTTTCATACCATGCTAAATCGTCGGTTAAATCCTCCTTTAACGATATCATATCGGTCTTTGCCAATTTCTCAAACAATCGAAAACTATTTTGCAATTATATTCAAGAATAAAAGGAGACGATAAAAGCTGGTAACGTTTGAGGAATATCGAGCGACGATAGCTTTAGGTAGACGAAGAAAATTGGGTTCTACTTCTTCGTTCTGTCGGGTCCGAAAATAAAAATTTTACACGTGGCTGCTCGACACCGAGATCTTGTAAATTATAAACGAGTCTGGAACTCGAATGCGCTGACCCTTGCGTAAAAAATTCACTATTTTATAGTCGCCGCTGCAAAGTCTAACGCCGATGTAACCAAAATCGATCTTTCCCTGTTAATTTTTCATTCCGTGGCTTACAATGTTTCTACAGCCAACTAAAAATATCCCGACGAAAACTGTGACTATAAAAACCTCGCGTATGATTCGCTTCTACGCGTCAATTTCTGTCAAATTTTGTAATGTCGATGAATTATTTTCACGCGTCATCGTTATGAAAAGTTCCCACGGAATGTAAACCGAATATCCTGTATGCAATAATTTTTAATCGGTTTCCGCTAGCAGATCCGGCTACCATTATCAGATCTGTTCGATTTGCCGAAGGCACCATCCAATCTTCGAATCGAATATTCATTAGCAATAAATTGAGGACACGCGGCCGCTATTGTGCTGCACAGGGACCACCGCTTCGATCGCAGAAATAACCGGATAAAAAGTTCAAGAATAATCCGTCCAAAGCGAAATCGACCTCTTCGAAGCGCGAAATCGCGTGTCCGCTAATTTCCAGCGGAATCGCCGCGAAATTTCGATCATTAGACGACAGGCTAATTCTACTTTCCCTGCGACGATTGTTTTCCAATTGCAAACGACTTGTCCCAGTTGCCGGGACGACGCAGCACGGAGAACGATAAAAACAAATGCAACGGCATTGGATCGGGACCAATAACCGTTGAGCTTCGCGTAATGATGAATCAAGCTTCAAACGGTCGTTCCATCGGAGCGCCGAGTCATTCGCGTCTATTACCCTCGTTGCAGGTGCAGCCACCCTCGTTCTGGTTGGCCCGGTCTCTCTCGCACCCTCTATTAAAAGCTACTCTCTGGCCGGGCCAGAACGGGACCCAACGCCGGCACCGAGGACGGAAACGCGAGTAACAATGCCGCTTTCAAATGAAAATTCGATAAACAAAGGGATAGCCAGATCTGCCGGTACACGGCACCGTGCTCCTGTTCCGTGATAACAGACCAGAATACATTTGTCAGAATTGCTGGGACATTTCCGGCATTGCAGCCACGCTAAATTCTGTCCAGACGTGGTCGGTATGCGTGTTGCAGGAATTATCCGTGACGTATGTATGCGCGACAGTTGACGTGACACTTCTTGGTCGGAGATTCGACGAGGATACCGTTCCCTGGACCCCGTGGTCCACTATGTCGGCCAGATTCGGTCACGAGAGGATCTTTGATAGGTGTAAGCACAGGATTGGTCGAACAGCGAGTGCATTTTTCTTTTAGGCTCATCTTTGGTCAGATTGAACTCGATGATAGTCTTGAGAAAAGTGTCTCCTAGTATATTGAGTCTGACTACTGGCTGATCAGAGTTGTTGTTCACAGAGTCTGCTGCTTAATCGTGACAACTATAATCGCAGGATATATCAAAGATGATCCTAATCATGATATCAAAAGATTTTCAGTTGCCAGGACTTTGATAACTAATCAATTTTCCTGCAATCCAAACGTATGCAGAGCCTCAATGGTTTACAGGTTCTAATTTCCGATTAACTAAAGTTGTTGTTCCTAGAGTCTGGTGCTTGATCGAGACAATCATAGTCGCAAGATTTATCAGAGACGATCCTAATCACAGTATCAAGAGAGCATCCAAGATAGCCAATCAATTTTCCAGCAATTTAAACGTATGGAGAGCTTCAATGGTTTACAGGTTCTGACCTTTGGTTCGTCAGAATTGCTATTCCTAGAGTTTGCTGCTAGGTCGAGACCATCTTAGTCCCAAGATTTCTCAAGAACGATCCTAATCAGGGTATGAAAAGATCCTCAGTCGCCAGGACTTCGATTGACAATCAATTTTCTTGCAATCCAAACGTATGGAGAGGTTCGATCGGGTCACTGGAAATAAAATTCCTCTCTTTCCACCTTTGCAATATTGAAGAGCAAACTAAAGACCAATTACCTGAAAGCGAATCAGTGTCGCTGCCCATGCATAGCCTGATCCGCCATCCGCGATTGCAATATCTCGAAACTAGGGGGCAAAGTCGCACACGAGTAGGTCCAGAGTCCTGTGCAAAGCTCTCTGGAGATCTCGTTGGCAGGCAGAGACCGGCTTCTTTTGCCCACGAGATGCTATCGATCCAGCCCTGCCAACCCTAGCCCAACCTAGCTGGTCGCGTTACCAAGCCCTTAAGAATTTTCGGATGCACCGCAATATCGAAAGCACTCGAGCACACGAGGACTGGCCCATCGAAATTCCACTGAACCACCAGCATCTACTTTTTACCCTCGACTATTTTAAAAGTGGCCTTTAGGGCGTTCGAGTGAAAGTTTAAGGGCGAGGGGGCGGAAGAGGGGGGAAGCCGAGCAGAAGTGGCTCGTCGAGAGCGGTTCGAGGATTCGAAGGCATGGAAGTTTGTTCTTGCGATTGTTTCCGATTTTTAATACTGCACAGAAGGATGTACAAAGAGTACGTAACTGTAAGCTGTATCTATGGATAATCTAATTGAATAAAATATCAAATTATATTTTTAATATTAGGTTATTGCTTATAAGTAACTGAATAACTGCACTATGTACTTGAGTAATATGTAGAATTATATATTTAATATTAGAATGCTATTTATATATTTTTAATCATTAGTGTGTTGGGAAAAAAATTAAAAATTTTTTAAGGCTTTGTAACAATCACACAATTGTAAGCTACATTTATTAGACGACCATAATTATATTTAATAAAATTCGAAGGATTCCGAAAATTTTTCCCTATTTTATCGTCGATGGAATAAATGCATAATGGTTAACTAAACTTACATACTTCTTTATTATATAATTTTTCGTAATTAAATCCTAGTGCAAAGAGTTAATAACAAGTTGAATATATACTCGAGGAAAGCAAGTTTAAAAAATACACAATTGATACATACTACTCCATAAATAACAAAAAATAATCGAAATGAAAGCATAAATCCCCAAAAATAAAGCACCCCTTGTGAACTGCATAAAAAAATGCATCGGCGAAGAATGGCACTCTAGATAAATGATAAATACCCGAAAGAATTGAAATTCCATATTTTCGACTAAAATCTTGTTTGTCTGTAGTAATTCGCGATTCGTTTACAGCGATAAATAAATTTGTTCGAATCATTTATCCCACAGATCTCTCGTATACGGTATCCGAGGTTCCGGTGTACATTTAGCAGGGCAGAAAATTTATTTCCAAAGCAGCGGTATCGCATGAACGGGCGCCGATTTTCCACGATTGATATTACACAAATAATATTCGTTTGCGAGTGACGCGTGATTAAAGGGGGTGAAGCTGAATTTTACGCGCTGAAGCTCCAGCTTGTGTCCGCAGTTGTCTGTAAATAAAGTTCTGCAAATGAATATCACCGTCGGAGTTCATTAACGTTCGCATAATTCTATCCGGACACTGCGACACGCTCGTTCTTAACGACTTAACGAGCCGTTATTTATTTCTCTCCGACTTTCGCTGCGAAATATACAGGGCGATTCACGAACACGTGTCCAACACGGTAATTCCACGAAATTATAGAATTATTAATACATTTTTATTTCTCATTTTATTCCTCACTAATCTTGACATTTAACGAAATTTGGCGCAATTTAAAATTGCTATATCACCAGTCTCTCTACGGTGGCTATAAAAATAAACGAAAAGTAATTATTAATCGACGAGTAAAAATAACAAATTAATATAAATAAAAGAAATCGTTGGAAATTAAAGTTGTGTCACGCATTAAAAATGTCACACCTAAAGATCACCTAATATGTGCATGATTATATACCTTCTGATTGGATAGAGACTCGTCGATTATTATCGACTTATATTTTGAAAAAAATTCGAAATTAAAAAATATCCGATATTTAAATTTGATAGGAACGCATCGAATTTGAACGATCCGATAGCTGCATATTTGTGGGAGAAAGTATTCGATCGATGAGATGAAAAATGGCGGTGTCTCCTCGTCGATCTTATTTTTTAATTAAATTTCACCCCTCGGGAATATTTGCAATAATTTAATACCGATATTACGAAGCAGCTGGAGTAAATAAGACGTGAACCTTTTTTTTAAGCCATTTTATGGTACCTAAAGCATCGTGGAACGCCTTGGATTCTTTCTTTACCTTTTTTTGAGGGTTGGAAGATAAATTAATAAAATTAAACATGAGGGGATGAAAAGGGTAATGTCATCGTTGGTTGGCCTGTTGCAATCGAGATCGAATTCTGGTTAATTTTATAAAACTAGTTTAGGGTGCTTTCAGACACGTGGCTGTTTTAATGTTCGTTCTGGGGGTTTTAATATATTCAAATGAGATTTCCAATTAACCGCGAAACGACTTAACTTGGATTGTGTTCCTTTAGATCTCATTAACACGAACTTATCCCAACCAGAAGTGACAAGAAGTGGAGAATCGAATTTCTTGTCACTTCCAAATGATGTAATTTTATTTTACTGCATGTAGCTCGATCTTCAATCGAATAATTTGTCGAGTAACCTTTAGGTAAAACAAGAAATACATAAAATAATTATCTTCCATATCTGAGTCCATTATGTAGCTCTAAATTCATCAATACTTTATGAATTAGAAATCAAAGTATTGCAAATGATTTGAAAAGCAATATCGTTTAAAAATGTCTGAATATTTTTCCTAGTAGGTTTATATTCTCTAAATCTCTGTAAATTATAAATTTAAAACGTATACAATCATTAATAATCGCATAAAGATGAATAACGATAAAACATCGACAAAAATCCATAACCCTCAACAGCATGGAATAAATTTAATTCAATACCATCAATTAAACTGCTCGCTTATCCAAACGTCTGATTCCTGTCATAATTTTTTAACTAGAAATTCGATATCAGATAAATCGATAAATTAAATCCACAGTTCAAAGCATCACGCCCTGTTACGTTTATTAAACCTTCTATCCGTTCGCTAAATAGAGAAACACCATCAAATATTAAAAAAGGAAATTCGGAGAATATCCTGGAGGAGATGGAATGATCGCTGTTGAAAGGTACGAAAAATTCCGGATGAAGAGTTAAAAAATTTACCAGAGAAAGAATGGAAGCCAGCAGGCCAAAAACGCTGACATGATGATTCCCAATGTTCTCGCGGCTTTTCGTTCTCTCCTCATCTTGCTGCTGCTGGTGATCGGTGGATCCTCTGGCTGTGGATCAGGCGACGATTGATCCACAGTGGGAAGCGTGGTCAAACCGGCGGAAATGCCATTGATCTGCAGATGTTTGTTCAGGAGCGCGGCTGCCACTTTGCTCCTGCAACAAAAACTCCCAGTTCTGTATTTCTGTTCGCGCAAAATTTTCAAAAAAGAGAAAAAATAGAGAGAAACACTCCGGTTTCTCTTTCGCGTTTCAATCGAATAAAATTGTAGGAAATTTTATTTTTATTATATTTAGTATCGTTGCAATTGTTTCGATATAAAATAATATAACAAATCTTAATTAGAAGATAACTAAAGTTGAATATAAAGAAACAAATGAAAAAGTGATATATATCATTGATTTCTCTATTATTCCAATATTTTTAATTTTAATAATCCGATAATCGACGATCTTTCACATTTTTATTCCCGTGGTTTATTAAAACAAGTTTCTCCTTCCGAATATTTAAAATCGATATCTTCATTGTGTACAGAATTTTCGATAAAACGTGTTCCACTTATCAGCCCTGAAATATATTACTATATACTAGTAATATATAATACTATATACTACTTAATAATTCATTCGTTACATTCTCACATATCGTATTAAATACTCCGGTAATAAATAATTAATTAAAAATACGCGAAGTTGAAAACAATATACCAAAGTAACTAGAAAATATTAGTGCAAAATCGATAAATCCTCTTTCTACTTTTCAGACTTATAAAATTCCATCTTCGCGGAATCTTCGCTTTGAAATATCCGCAAGGAGATATCGCATCTTGTTGCAGAAGACGTTAAACAAAATATCTCTGGGATCGCTAAACGTCCGAGTGTCTTTTTACGGTATTATTAAGCCGAGTAACATTCGCAGGGCTATTTTCCAAATAATGCACGTATCTGAAGTTGCCGAGAAGAATGGAGACTGTTATAGAGGATGCACAGCGCGTCTGACTATAGACGGTCCATTGTCACTGGCGCGCTTTGTTCCCCCCACTCCGCCACCCTCTGCCCCCCGCTTCGTGCCCCACTGTCGATCGCATCGCGCGTCCTAACCTCTACTAACCTCGTAACGTGCATCGCCTTCGAGGTTATTCCCGGGGAAAAATGAAAGCCAGCACGCGAGAACCCGGCGTAGAATCTGCGTTCGATATTCCCGTATAACAACTTTATTTTATCGAAACATTTTTCTTTTTTTTTTTTT
>NIJG01000029.1:1961041-1984990 GCA_002201625.1 Euglossa dilemma
AATTATCCGCATTCTCCAAGGAGAATAAAGTGTGGAAAATAATTATTTCTGTATATGGTGATGAAGGAAATGATGATGGTATAATGGGATGTGTAAAAATACCCTGAAAGCTTTGAACGAAGGTACAGAATACCAAAGTATGTTACGTTTATAGAATTCCCACGGATAAATATTCACTTAGCGTGGACTTAATTATGAAAGTCAACCTTTAACGCAGACACCAAGTTCAGCGAAGATTTCCGTGCCAAATTGATTTATATTTAACTGAGATTATTCTGTTGATGTTAAATGATATTAATTAAATTTCCTCCTGTCTCGACTGGGTTTCAATTTAACAATAGCGAGTGCGTCTTAACAATTTCCAGACACTTTCCCGCTAAATTAATTCAACCGACATTGTAAGATCCTGCAAACGGAAGAAAGTAAATTATGCAATGGAAAGTGTCTTAAACGTTGTCACGAAGTTCATCGCGGAGGAAATGTTTTTAAAGCGATAAGGAAGATTATTTCCCAAGTGTGAAATATATAAACAAATTTATTCGCAGAATTATTTAAATTTTTCGCAAATGTTTCACTTTGCATTTATTTTCTTCCTTTTTTAAATAAACGCCTCGTGTCTTCAAATGAAATGCAAATGTGTATCTAGAAAGATGACTTCAAAATTTTCAAAGATCGTCCACCCTCGAGAAAAGTTAACATATCACAGCTCTCATTCGTAAAAAAGTTTGAGGAATTTTTCCATAAAATATAAGTTGCAAATATGTGTATGAATGTATGCAAAAAAGTGTGCTTAAAATTTTCTAAAATCTTCAACCATCCAAAAAATAATTACTCTCCTGTCGCGACTTCTATTTAATAAATGTCTCAAATTTTCCTAAGCAAGTAAATCGCAAATGACTATCTAAAAATAATTAAGGTGTTCCGCACAGCGATAGTTAATGATCCACACCGTACGGGATTTGAGAAACGAAAGCATAGTCGCGATTTTATTTGCATTTGCATACCGATAATTAAACGACCAAGAGAGAAATCGGATATTGAAGTGGAGGAAAGAAACGAGACGATGTTCCACCGCAAAAGTTCCACTACCGCTTTAATTAAACTCCTGGCAACTGGGAGCCAGTATTAAATTCGTATTAAATCGTTGAGCAGCGGCGTATAAGAGCAACAACATTAGCCTGGCACGATTTTCTGGTGAGAACAGCCTTTATTGTCGAGGAGGGATCCGATTATTACGAGAATATTTAATAATCGGTACGAATCTTTCCCGAGAATCGAAAAATTAATTTTTATACGAATTTTGCTATAACAACGTGACGAGTTTTGTTTTTTATTGAGGGTAAACTTAATACTGTGCTAATAATAATTGTAATAAATATATCGCTATTTTTATTTTGCATATGGAGAACACATTCCATAAAAAGTAAAATATATGTATATAAAAAATATGCAAAAACAACGAAATCGAGCGAAATCGTAATGTTCTGCTATGAACGAGTGAAAATGAAACGCATAAAAGTGGTATAAGCGCTTTTAGATCAGACAGTCGCTAAATATCAGAATCAATCGAGAAAACAATTATCCATTAACCAAGCCACAATCCCACGAACAATTTCATCATACTACGAATAAACAACTGAGCAGATTTATTAAATGAAACCGATACATCAATATTTACGAATATTCATACAAACAGACGCGATAACCATACAAATTCCCAGTGCTCAAATAACCCGCCTCGATTTCAATAATCAACATCATAACCGCGAAACCACTGCAAACCAAATAAAACCAAGCGAAACCAAGGAAATATAAATAAACAAACGTATTACTCGATTAATTCCATCTGCCTTGCTTCCATGACCATAAACAGAAATTCAAATTACACTTGCAACTCGAAATATATCCCCATCCATGAAACTCACCGATACAGGGAAAAAATTTCTAGATCACGTTTTCCTGCCTTCCCGTCGATGAACCAAGTGCTCGCTTCGAGGAAATCGCGTCGGGAAAAGGAAACGAGACGGACTCTTTGCGTCGCACCACCTTTGACGGAATAATCGCGGTAAAGGCGTCGGGAATGATCGCGAAGGCAATCGTGGCAACTTTTATTAGCGCCCGGAAGATTACTTTCGCCATCGAGAAGTTTCGACTTTGATCCGGATCTACTCTCGATTTCCCTGGCCACGTGGACCCTCTATTGGGGGAAGAAGTTTCAGACTCGAGGGCCAGGTGTCGAATTAACTGGCAATTTCTGATCCATCGACTGACGTCTTTCTAACGAGGAAGAAAACTACCGTTCTCCCGGCCCAACATCGCACCAACTTTCGAGCTGACTGGCCCCGCCACTTCGTATGGCAACTTTTATTTTATCCCTGGGATCAGTTCAAACGCCAATCGACCATTCGGTCGAACGTTATCTCGAATGGACCACGGGATCTGACGGTTGGACGGTGGAACAGGATTTCTGCCAGAGGTAGGAGTGGATTTAATCGTTAGCTGAATCGTCAGTCCACGATCTTCTCGTATCCTAGAGTTTATTCCAGTGAGAAGAGATTTGGATTTCTAGATGGAAACTATTGCATCAGGATTTTTTAAATCAACCAAAAGATTTAGGCAGATATAGGTGTATCGAAATGTGATAGCGTTACACTTTTTTAATTCGAGAGTTTAAAAAAAAATGTTGATAAATATGCGCCATTCGAATTCCAAACTTGCGAATATCAATTTTATCATGTAATGGAAGTTATTGTCAGATAGATCATAATTGGAGGTACAAAATGGAGTTCAATAGACAAATAAAGTACACAAATTGTAACACTAAACCAGATACAATAAAATTGAATACATTAGTAAAAATAAATTTGTTAGAAAATTAAACGTAAACTTTCGAAATTGTAAATTATTTTTGTATTTGTATACGTCAATACTTAATTGGACAACAATTAATTAGAATTCCCTTCCTGTCCCCGATACACGTGTATATTTAAGTTTAATATTTGATCAAGCCCAATTTCCATTGTATTCAAAATTCATTGCGAAATTTCTCCATCATTTCAAAACCTTCGATTACAGCGTAAGAATTTAGTCTATTCCTTTATTAAAATACATCAATATATATCAAACATAAATACACCAAATAATTCGCAACAAATTCGAGATTGAATTCGCATGAATAAAAATCCTTCTTCTAACTGTTTAAAAGGAACCAACAGTTTTCAGTCCCAATTCTCCACGACTGTTTTAAACAGCCTAATTTATCAGAGGAAATAATTTAACGAAGAATCTCGACCAGGAATACCAGCATCAGTGCACCCCGATGGTACACCGTGGATATTCGAAAGGGAAAAAAAGCAGTTGAAACAGGATCGAAAGATTGGTGGACTGTAACGGGGTCTGGGACAGGGCAGGACCGGCACAGAGGGCTCTTTAGCGATTCCAATTCCGATTTAGAAGGTTGGTGGATTTATTCGGAAAGCGAAATGAGATCTGTTGCCAAGGCAGAGCCTGTTCCTTTGCCTGGTCAAAGGAAAAATTAAATCTGCGGCCGGTCTGGCCAGACGTCTCTGCTTTTCAATTCCACTTCAAAGGAGCGTCGAACGGTTACTCGAACAAGAGGATCCCTATATCCAGTCGACTTTCATTGCACAAAGCGAGCACTGTTTTATCGCGTCCGGCTGATCTGATCCTTGGACATCGGGAATTCCGATGAAAGGTCTCGTTTGTTCACTGATGCTCGCGCTTCGGGGAAGAAACCAGCCTCAGCTTCCAGTATTTTCGGATAATCTCGGTATTCGATTCGAATGAAGTTTTCCAACCATTTATCAATCGTTTATTCCTCGTTTCTTATAGGTTTTCCGACTTTCGGATTTCGACCTGAGAGGATTGTCCCGGGTCTTGTGGGATAGGATGTTGAAAGTAACGAAATTCGTGTAATTTTATTTGGACGATAGATTCGTTTGATTCATTGGACTTCTGATTTAAAGTAAATTTTGGTATTATCAATTACGCATAACCAGCTGCAGTTGTAATAGGATATTGAAGAATTCAAATTTTCATAGAGTGAACTATTTTTAAGAAACACTGATCACGAATAGAATTGATTTTATAGGACTTATTACTATATTAAATGAATCCCGAACACCAAATGATAAATGAATTTTGAATAATAAAAAGAGAGGTTATTTTGCAATTTATTGCGATTTACGTCATAATCGCATTGTCTAAATAACAAATTTATTTTTACTAATTACTAAGCACTTACTGGTTTGCGTAACTTTAATTTAAGCAAAATGTTACCCAGAAAAATAATCCAATATTGAATAGGAGATCGGGAACGTTTAAAAATCGGGAAAGAAATGTTGCAAAAGTTATGCATTTTCTATGCAAAATTAAAGCGATTTCGCGCTGATAAGGTTAAAACGTTGTGGTAAATATTTGCATTCTTATTGGCCTACCGTTGTAAAAAAAAAAAAAGGGAAAATAGGTTGATACTTAATCGTATTACTTCCCATTTTCCTGCTGGCTAAGGGCTATTCCGACGCGGCGGAAATAATTGAGTTGCTGCGTTAAAAACGCAGAGTGTTTCGCCAGGATTGAGTTTCGAAAAATTGCATTCCGTTGCATCGATCGCGCAGTGAAATCGTGTAACCGCCGTTGTCTTACTTTCGTGCTTTCGCGCAATATTCGCAAGCGAGAGTGCGGGACATTTCACCGCTTCCGAATTGTGCTTTTAATTCCATTTTTAATTCCGCGAACAGTGGAAATCGCTTAAAAATTATCGCGAATTAATCCCTGAAACTTTCGAGCAACTTCTTGAACGTGTATACTAAAAATTTCGTTCTAACGTCCGACGCGAAATATTCGATGATAAAATAACAATATCACGCCGACTGGTTTCGGCGATTTCGAAATAATATCTTTAAACGTCCAGGAATTTTATCCTACATTTCCAAGTGATTTTGCTGGTTGGAAGTTTTTGTAACAGCGCGTGTACAATATGAGATTTACGACGTTGGAGATTTGCTGCGGAATTTCTTTTAAACGCGAGACTTAGCAAAATGTGATTTCGCATTAAAAAGCAACGCGATCCATCGCGGCGCAATAAAATCCATTGAAACGAACGGGCGAAATAACAATGCGGTATTATTTTACAAAACGCCGGGATCCGTATCTGAATAGCGGCTTCCGGCGGGCGGGGAATTCAAATCATTATTTCCAAGCAATTCCTCTTTCCCATAATGGAAATATTTAGCCGTGAGTAATTGATATTACCTTCGACTTTCTAAGAATTCTCGAAGCCCTTTTGTTGAAACGTGAATGCAGCTCGATTGAAAACGGTAATCCCTGTAATATACAAGAGGATCAATCGATGAGCATTCAGTCATTGACTATGATCACTTGGTCTAACTAGGCACCAGGTCCTTCTACTTACTTATGCTCTTAAAGAATCTTGAAAAATTTTTCTCTTTGCTGCGATTAATAAAAATATTCCATTCTATCTCTTTACTACGTGAAAATAAAAATAAAAAATTGGTCAGGAAGAATCTATAAAATACTTGATTGTTATAAATATAATTAACTATTTTCTGATTTTTTTTTATAGATTGTTTATATGCAGGAATAACTAAAAATATAGGCAGGTTTATTTTAATTATTCAATGTTTCGCGTAGAAAATAGCTGCAATCAATTTGTCTGACTAAGCACGGTTACGTACTACTTAAAGGCTACGTTTTATTAATTATTCAAGGGAAATAAGTTCGAGGTGAATCTTTTATGAACATGTTTGTATAAGTGGAATAAATAAATGATTTGCAGATGCATTTTGTTAGGTATTCGTTAATATCGTGGAATTTTAACATGGATAATGTAATTAGTTCCATTAAAAAATTTTGTAAATATTCTTTTTTACTTATAGCGAATTTAATAATGTATCGCATCGAAAATAGCTGGGGAAAAATCACTGAAAAATTTCTGACGCGTTTAATTAATAAGCAACTATGTTCATTCTGCTTTACTATAGCCAGGGCTGTACTACTTTCAGCTTACATTTTTAATACGATCTTTTTTCTACGTTCACGTCATTCAATCGAATTCTCCAGGAATACTTGCGCTGAGTCAATGACATAGAAACAGAATATCCTCGATGCTTTATCCTTTTTAGGGTTCGAAGTTTCCTCCTGGAAAATCTGACGTGGAAGAACTTTTAATAGAATCGTTCCTCGAGAAAGTCAAGTTCTCTGACATCACATAACAGAAATTACTTCTGAATCCACAATCCTACTCGTCCTGCAAATTATTTATGAACTACTCGATCTAATTCAGGGTAGAACATTTTGTTAAACTATCATTCTATTGAAATAAATATTATTACGATGTTATTATCTTTAAAAATTTAATTTTTAAACAAACACGAATTCGATGATGCAAAGGTGCAATGAGAAAATGAATTTTTAATATATTGCAAGTTGCTCGAGGAGATATTACAAGAAAGTAAGAATAATTTGGATAACGTAGACAGAGGAATAAGCACTTTAGTTGTAACGAAGTCAAATTAATGCCTGAATGCATAAATAAAATTTCTGGAGGGCGCACGATTTCCCAGTTCACCGATCTTATCGAAAATTTACAGAATGCAGTGAATTTCCAACGCTATCCGAGGAGCGGTTCGAGTGGTGTATATCGACCACTATGCCGGCACAATGCATTTTTACTGAAGTATTCTCGATTATCCTATAAATGGACGGATAGGTCCTTTATATAGCACAACCTTGACTGCAGCAACAACAAAAATCATTCGTTACGATACCGGAGAGCTTACGTTCGTCCGACAATGGACCATCGTGTCTTGCCTGTCAAAAACAATCGTCGGAAACTCGATACGGAATCAGAGTAAGATACTTGGAAAAATGGCAGATGACAATTTAGATAATGCAGAAAAAGGATCGATGAAATCCGTAATTTTCTACAACAAAAACGCTAAGGAAAATATTTTAGAATCTCAAGTCTTAAAAATTTGTATTTCAATTCAAATATTAATATTACCAATTTTGAAAATCAGGATATCAAGTCTGAAATTTTCCAGTTCAGAATCAGAGGTGTAAAGATTTCAAAGCTTAGAAATTTAAATTTTGTAGACTTAGGATTTTTCGAAATTTAGAAATCTAAGATTCGGAATTTCAAATTTTAAATATCCCATTCTGAAATCTTGGCTTTCAAATTTTGTTTACGTGGGTTTAACATTATGTCAGCGGCGTTTCAAGCTCAGTGTTAAAAAAAATCGGAACATCTGGTTATGTAAATTAGATTAAATTCAAATTACACGAAGTGAGATTCGTAGACGGGTCGTCTTATTATTATTCACCCCCAGTAGACCCGGATATTTATATTATTGCGTGATAGGGAACTGCGACATCTCTTTCGCAATAGGAATAACATACACACGATATTATTTCTCTTATCCATTTAATATTCATGCTAATATCTTCCTGGGGAAAAAAACCACCTAAACGGAACGTCAAAAAATAACTCTCATAGCGACAATGCAACGCGAATAGTAACAAATGTACAATAAATATAAAAATGCACATAAACGATAAATTAATAAAACCCAAAAATTTAGAAACAATTTGTTCGAAGAAATATGAAAAATTAATTAGATTTAACAAAACAAAAAGTAAATATAATAAATATACCGAATACGTGACAAATCAAAATGTTACGATAATTTTCTGCGATCGATGGAAATAACTGAAAATACGAGGAGCAATTTTCATTTTATCTGTGAATAAGGAAAAGGGATGAAACTTGTCCGAAATGTCAGCTTGTCAAGGGAGAGTTTGAAATGTCTGGAATAATAGAGGTGGGAAATATTTAGACCCGGCAGGGCTTTAACCAAATCTCCGGGACGAGAATATTATCGGAGGTTTGCCAAAGAAGTGCGATTTCGCGACACCGGGGATCGGTTGGAAAATAGAATTTTCGCGTTGCATGAAAGGTAACGACGTTTCGCGATCCGGACGATCCATCGACCATCATCTTTTTCGTCCACGAGAAAAGCGCGCGCCTCGTTCGCGATATCATACGCGATAAAGCTGTGTGTTAGCGTGTTAAACGACGATGGGATGTAAAAGAGAGATGTAGAAATACCGGGTACTTTGATGTAACTTGAAAAAGGAACAGGCATTGAGAATGTTTTATAAAGCAATATCGCGTTATGAGACGCCTCGTATGCGATTTAATATAGTAACGTCGCGATTATTTAATATGGTAGCAATGATACAAAAATGATATAATATATAATAACAATATAACAATATAGCGGTAAAATAAAAAAGATCATTACTTTTTTAAAATTCCACAGAATCTGAATAAATTTTTATTTCCAATTTGATCCAAGAATGAAAATTTTTCCTGAAACTAAATTATATAGCAATTGCATCATAATGATACAATTGCGGGAGAGCAATACTTGATTAACTAGAAATAGTTATTGCTTAGAAACACTAAATTTCGAAAAATATCGTATTATCATGAAATCATAATCAAATTATGAAAATAATTATAAAACACTGCCTGTTGCAATATATCTAATTTTAATGAATCATTACACGTCTCCCAAACTTTCTTCCAAAATTTCATGCGCATCGAGTCGTGCCAAGTATTATTTCGGTATTAATTATTTTTAATATCACTTTTATCACGAATTATTCAGTCATTTGACCAATTTCATCGCTGTGCATCGTGACATGAAATTTCACGTCGAACTACACTCGTCACTGCGGGGCAAGAAATTAACGAGAAAGTGGAAGAAAAGAAGTTAGGAAAGGACGGAGGAATCCGTGGTACTGCTGCGGAAAATTCATTCCTCCCTCTTGGCGGAATTTGCCTCGGCAAGAAACGGCTATCGATCGCCGGTGGCGAGCGATACAAATAAAAACGATACCAATTTTCCGCGAGAGTATCGAGAAAAAAAGGAAACGGGGTGGAGAAAAAGGAGGAATCGTTTGGCTCGGAAAGGACCCTTGAACTTTTCAAGTCAAACAAGTTAGCTGCTGAATTTTTGAAGCTCGCGCCCCGGAAAACTCGCTAAATTGCTCGCAGTCTCGCGAAACTTTTAAAACTAATTCGATCGACAGTACGAGATGCCTGGAATTGTCGGAAGTCGCAACTTCCACGGTCAAATTAGTTAACAGGTCAAGCAGGAGCGTCGAACTTCCCCTGGCAACTTATTCCTCGGTCTGGCCGCATTTATTGCACTCTTGAGATGAATTCGGCTGCAGATGAAATTTCTTCCCAACCCTTTCGACATTGTCCGATTCGTTGATACGTTGAACAATTGAACGATGTGTCTCGAATTTACGAGTTATTTCGAATTGAACTATATAATCTATCTAAACAAATAATTAGCATTAGCGTAGTCTAAGTGTACCATTAGTATGTATTATTATCACTGTTTCAGTCACCTTAAGTATAGAATAAATACTCGCTGAAGATTAGGTATCTCGATTTTATCTTTTCTATAGTAACCACTGATATGGATGACACGATAATTATATTTATTGTTAATATAAATAAAACCATTGACGTTTAATATCTCTAGTCACATTTGGTATTATATAAAAATAACCCTCTTTAGTGCAGAATAAACTCTGACAATTAGATGACTATAGTCACTCTTAGCACTCAACATTAGGTGACTATAGTCACCTTTTTTATAGTTTAGATTATATCTCCGCTTTGAGATATAACAATNAGCACTCAACATTAGGTGACTATAGTCACCTTTTTTATAGTTTAGATTATATCTCCGCTTTGAGATATAACAATGGTTCGAAATTGTATGATTGTAGTCACCTTCGTTACGAGACGAACACTCAATATTAACTAACGAGTACTATCACGACGTATGATACCTATAGTCACCTTTACTGTAAATACTGATCACTATAGTCACCATAGTCGATAAGTATAGTCACCTTTACTGCACTATTCATTCTGATCTCCCTATAGTAACTACGACAACCATTGATGGTAAACGAATATTGGTGTAGCGTTTATAGTGACTCCATGGTCATTATAACGACTATACGATTAACTCGCCATGATCATAGTCTTTCCCAGTAACGAAAGGATTAACTCTGCAGATTTGTTTGCCAACATAGCAGCCAAGTTTCATCTGCGGTTGGGTCGTAGAAATTTTTAAACGCAACCCGATCGGTGTTCCACACCTATGCCACGTCAACTTTTCAAGACGCTTAGTCCATCGACGGCCATGAAGGAGGAGTTTCAAAGTCAGCTTAACACCTTGCCTGGAAGCTTTGAAACGGTCGACGGTAACTCAATTAGGCGGCCAAGCTACAAAAGATCCTCGGGGCTTTAGCGGCTGACGTTGGTGAACTTCGGCTGATCATACTTTATATCACGCTGCCTTCTCCTTCAAATTTTGATAAGGAAGGTTGACCTTTCGAATTTTCGGATCGAAAGGTGAACGTGATCGGACTGTGGAAGCTGCTGCCGGAGCTTTCCTATAAAATAGCCGAGAATTCTTCATACCACTCCCGTGGATCCTTCGTGTCGCGCGGTCTCGGATTACGAATTTTTTCCACATCGGGTAATTCAAAGAAAACTTATATCTCGCTGTGTGAAATATCAAACAAGTGCTCACACCGTGACTTGCGTAATTTAAATTAAGAATCGTGTTAAAATATTAGACGGGAACGAGAAATCTCGACGCGTAGCTAATCTTAAGAGGCACGAGGTTTAAGGATACACTACTCGTACGTAATGCGGAATTTGTTCGCCGTCCGAGATGGTCTTAGAAAGTTTGTAGGCCAGAGTAGAGACGTAAAAAGCGCAATAAAATGCTTCAGGAAATTTTCTCCTTACGCAATATATCCAGCAACGCCGTCTTTCCTTCCTATAGGCTATCCTCAGTAAAGTATCTTCTGTTCCGAGTACCATATCTGTAAATTCCAGGTCATTGTCCTCATTCCGTCAGATTTACTACGTCAATTACAGATGAAGAAGCTTCTTTTTAATACATTAAATATTAAAAACTTCCTACAAATTTCATGAATTTTCCATTACTCGGAATTCTTTCGTATAATTGGAACGATCGATTTTGCACAACGCAGTGGACGTCTCAAAGTTAGCTACGTCCTGGAATCATTAAAAATAACTACACTGCAAGAAATCGTGAAAACATCGAAAGCAAGGATGCATAACCAATTCGCATCGATCAATGCCAGTTGAGTACAATAATAACGCGATATCGAGCTAATCCGTGGAAAACAAATTTCACCTCGTGAAGACACGAAGTAGCAGGAGTCTCCTTTGAAATCACGGAGAGATCTCGATGAAAGAAACGAGCGAAAAATCGGATCCGGTCCGAGAACTTGCTACCCACTCGGTGTCTCGCGAAAGACACAATGACGGGGCATAAAACCGAGGCCGGGACTGGAAAACAGCGACATCCACTTCCATCGGCTCCCATCGGGAGTTGGTCCGCGAATCCTCGATGGATCCCAGGAGACGCCAGCCGGCGGCCATCGATCAATATTCAAACGCCACGGGAAACGCAAGTTATTCGGTCCGGGGTCCTTGGAGGCGTCTTTGGGAACTGGCAGGAACATCGATCGAACGCCGGCTATCGGCGATCCAATCCTGCCAGATGCCCATGCCTCTCGGTATCCTCTGCTCTGGACGATGGAAAAGGAGTAATGAGAGCCAGCCGAGGGACGAGAGGAACGAAGTAAGTAATAATCCTTTAGATTAAGGCCAGAGCTGGATAACCGGAGTTCAATTTCACCCGCTAAAGGACCGGCCCCGACATTCGGTCAGTTTCTCAAGGACTCGCCAAGGTGGCTCGCGGCATGAAATTTAAGAAAAGGATCACCGCTAAGATAATTGCGTGAGGTACCTGCTTTTCGTTTCTGTGATTAGTATTCCGAGCAGAGTAATGAAAGCATATTCCTCACGAGGTTTCGGCAGGGACGCGATTTTTCTCTCGACACTTAGGCGAATGAAAGACCTTATAGAGAGTTTGAGGAGATCTCCGGTAGCTTTGATCGCTATAAGCGTGATAATTAATTATCACATTGTCGTAATACCGGAATTAATTAATAGGATATTGTATGATCGTTATAAGTACACGAAATTAGTTGGTGATTAAATTAATTCGATGTTTGTTTGGCAATTAATTATCACGGTATTGCGTGTGATTATAGTGAGATTGTTATATTACAATAGTTTATCAAATTGTATATTTTGGATATATTCTGTGTTTACCTAAGTCATTTGTATTGGGTATTAGGGATATTAATTATTATTATAGTTGGTTCCTGCTGCTATTTCTACGTGTTTGTACTTCTGCTTGATTAATGGGGTGTTGATGTATTTTAATAATAATATATCGATGGATTTATCAAGAAATCAGCTCTAAATGCAAGGAATAGCTACTTGACTCGATATCGAAAGCTTGAATCGAAGCAAAAGTCCCATTTATTTTGGGACAATTTGTTCTTTGTTTCTCTCTTTGCAAGACATGAACGGCATGGGCGGATATTAAGGCCGGTATCTTGCGAATCGTGGATTGAACTGGAGATATTCCGCGAATTCAGAAGAAAAACGAGAGGATAGACCTTGCTTCCGCAGCTTCTCCCGGGCTGATGTCGAGGTGTTTGCTGGATAAACATGGTGGAAATGTAATTATGTTTGAACAGATGTGATAATGCGGCTGGCAGCCGACAAGTTTCCGCAGATGGATGAGAAATTCGTTTCGGTGATTGGATAAAGCAAGCTCTTCCCTGCAACGCTAATAATTCTTCGAGGACTCTTTGAATGTAAACTTGAAAATTGATCGTGATTGGATAGGCAACCGCATTTCCTTGCATTAGCGTGGGATGTACCTGAGTAATCCTCGTGATATTAGGTTTCTCGCTTGAAAGAAATATTAAATAATATTCATGGGCAGAAAATTCATTTATACCGACATTCTGCTACGATTAATCGAATCTTAACTCTATGTCAAACTCAGGCAAACGTGTCTTGTCTTGAATTTATTACAAATAATATTTACAAACTTAGATCCTTCTCAAACTTTGTCAAACTCCATACAAATTAACTTGTTTGTATCTCAAGTTCCATGAAGATCTTCATAGAAAGTTTATTAACGTATACATTTCGTTGCAATATTTTCAAACTTAATCAAACGTAAGTACACATTCAGAATCAATTAATTATTCGACATCCCATCACGTAAAATTTATGCATGCAGACGTTTCATTGCAACAAATCCTGTCAAACTCAATCAAACATTCATAAACCAATGGACACGACGAATCAATGAAATTCGACTAATCTTCGAATTCAAACAACTATGTATCAAACAAATATCAATAATATATTCCCCAATCCGATGAGAATTGTACCGAAGGTCGAAAATAAATACTAAAGAGTTCAATAATATATTTTCATTCGCCATAAGGTATTCAGCCATTTCGTATCAGACAAGAACGACCCTATAGACTCTTCAAACCACTCTCCTCGCAGCCAACCCTCTGTCAGTCGAATAATCCCGCAGACGAGTAACCATTTACACGCCGAAAGTAATACTTCCTTCGAGCAACTTGGAATTTCCATCGAAACGAACGGGATCTATTCTGAGGACACTCAAAACTGATACTTGCCGTGCACAGCTCGTTTGCCCGATTCTCCCAAACGTTCCCATCCTCGATCCGTGGAACACGACTCCACCATCCAATAATAGTTGGAAAACGAACTGCAGAATCGAAGTTTAGTTGTCTGTTGAACGAAGGAAAGACGGTATCTTGGCCGGGTTTCGCGATGCACAAGCGATGTAACAATAATTCTGCACGGCTCGTGACACTTCTGTCGATAGAGCTGAATTATCCAGCGCGTTATTCATCGGTCTTCGACGTGTAATGCGCGCGTTATGCATAGGTTCGTGAACGATGTCGACTCGCCGGGCTCAGATACGCGTTCTGAATTTTTCAAAACGCCATCACGAGAGTCATCGAAACGACTGATTCCACGACTTAGCTCCGACTCGTCTCGCCGTAGATTGCGTTTTCATTTTTAACGGATATTTCTCGGATTCGTGAAAGCCGAAGAACTTTGTTAAGTATATTGAAAATTATATTGGTATATTGTAGAAAAATTCCTAGAGTGTGACTGATTTTTATTTCGGAGCTAGGTTATTCGAAAAATGAAAATAGATGGCTGAAATTGCTTTTCTTTCTTTAAAAATTGTTTTTGGTGGACTCTGTGCTTTGTTGCGTGTATTTTTCGGTGGAGTGTATATTGTATGAAAATTAACAAAGGTTGACTGAGTTTTGTTTGGAAGACAGGTTGTTTGAAGAGTGAAAATAAAAAAGGCTAAATCCAATTATCCAAAAAGGAAAAAACTATATTTATATACGTGCCAATATTGGTAAAAAGGAATTGAATTTTTTACTACAGTTTTTACTATTTCGTGTTTTGTGTAGAATTTACGATACGCCATAATGTGCTATAATTTTCCGATAAATTCCATAATGAATTTACCTACCTTAAAATGTAAAAATCATTTTATTCTTAACCAATGGAATTTGAAAATATTGAACCAAATTATAAAGTTACGTACGTAAAGTAATTTTACCTGTGTGATAAATAAATTTCGCGTTATATACTCCGCCTCGAAATTTTAATTAATTAATTAATTATTTCTACTCTTCATTTATTCTAACGACACGAGATTGCGAACAAATTAACCCAGTTGAAGGACGACTAGCCTGAAACCACGCGAAGTATTTTTACCCTCGGATTGAAAATAAAATTTAAAACAATCTATAAAACTGCCGGTCTCGTCAGAAAGACATTCCGCTGTCGATAATCCTCTAATATGAACGAAGAATAAAGGGATTTGGATCGGATCGGATCGCTTTACGAAAAATTCTGTGACGGGAAGGGCGTCGAAACGTGTTCGCGGGCCGAATCGAATCGTATTCCTGCGAATTGTTCCGGCTGAAAGCGTTTCCCTGTTTCGCGATGGGAATCGCGAATTGTCAATCACCGGGGCAGACAGAAATATTATGACAGAGAAGGAAGAGCTTCGACTGTGCCCGTTATCGTTACAGTTATCGGTGAAGGAATCGGGCCGCATTTTTGTTCGCGGATTAAATCCTCAGATCGTCGCTGTCACACGCTCGTTCCACGAATTCCATCCAGGCGTCGGTGTGTTTACACTGCAATTCATTATTTCATTGCTGCAGAAAAATCATCGAGACGCGGCGAAGTGGACAATTAACAGTCTGAATTCGAGTCGAAACCGTTGAAAACGATCGAACCATCGAAAATTAAGAGAATTTCTATCAAATTGCCAGAAAATTGGTTGACAGCGGAGAAAACGTTTCGATTCGATGGAATTCATAAAAAATTTTTGGAAATTTTTCACAGCCAGTTTCGATGTTTATATTTCAGTTCGAGTATTTTATCGTTGTTTGCGAACATTCCTTTTATACATCCCTGTTAGCTATTTTAAAAGATGTGTAACACGAGTCTCTCACTTGTCAAATCGATCAACTGCAAAGAACCACGAGTGGAAAATTATTTTAAATACGAAAGGTTGCACACCGATCAAGTAATTCGGCACTGGGGTTTGAAACAATTCGTAAAGTGCAGTTGTTCACTTTGACCTGTAAATGGCTGGTGAATGTATCGGTGAATGTAACTCTTTTATCGTTACAGAAATCTAAAATACTTTATTCGATTCCTCTAACTTCTAAACACTGTCAGACTCTGTCAAAACCACCTGTCATGCCATATTTACTTTTCACTTGTTCCAAAAGAATCGAAAATACCAAAATCAAACTTCTCTCAACCTAAAACACCATCGAACCCAGTCATACATGCCTGTGACATTGAAACCAGAAAGGAAACGTGCATTCTGTTACCCTTATCCGCTAGGAAAACGGCATATTTATCCGTGACGTGATATTCAGCCTTCGTGTCAAGCTTGTTTCCACGTTTTCGGCTGAATAGCTCGGCTAGGTGTTGCGATAACAGCAGGTCGAAGCCAACGAGCTAAACAACGACAACAACATCGATAGGAGGAGCGATAAAGCGAGCATTAGAGGCGAGAGAAATTAAGGTGCTACTTGGAAACTATTTGACAGGCATCAGGCTTTGTTCACGACGGCCTCTGTTTACCGAATCGGGCCTCGCAATGGCGGCGCCTAATTAACCTACATATCGACGAAGCAGCGTTACATGGACTTCAGCCGCTCATTATTCTCGTGCCTGAAAAAGCTCACTTCTCTCTCGCGCGAATCTCCACGTCGAATCGTTCTCTCAGCCCCCATTATCATTCTGAATCGGACGAGTCCGGCCTAGTGTCCGTTCATCGTGTTTGGTCCTTCAAACTCGTTCACTCTCTCGTTTTTCCTCTCTCTTCCTTTTAATTGCGACCAAAAATGGGAAAAGGAACGTTGGTGTTCGTTCTATGAAAGAGTTCTGTCGTCGTGGATGTTCGATGGAGTGTTAATAAGAATTTGAAACGAATTTTTATAAGTAATGTTATAGTTTCAGAGATGTGAAGAATAATTGGTGATTCCGGAGTAAGCTGTCGAGGAAGAGTGTATAGTTTGATAAAATTCTTAAAAGATTCTAAAGAACGTAACTCCTTGTTGTATTGTTTATAGTATACAAACCCTTTCCCATGAAAGTGTTTTATCGTTGTGAATGTTCGATGATGTGTTAATAAGAATTTGAAACGAATTTTTATAAGTAATGATATAGTTTTAGAGATGTGAAGAATAATTAGTGAAGAATAATTTCAGAGTGGAATATCAGAGACAAGTGTATGGTTTGCTAAAATTTTGAGTAGATTCTAACTCCTATTAACTCCTTTTAAGTTTATAGTATATACAGGTCGTGGTGTCGCTAGTGAGTTAAGCGGAAAATCGTCGCAAGATTGCGGTTTAAGTTTCATTGGTCACATATGCTAGTTTTCGAAGGTAACTAACGCTGTTCCAGTCAGAGATCATCGAAGAGTACTATTTTGACGAGGTAACGATTTTTCGTGACTCGATTTGACAATAAAACTCGAGTAACGACCGAGTAAAATTGCTCGGAAGGTTCCTTCGCCGTTTAAACTCTAAATGCTGCCTAGAGATAGAAGCTCGTAGTTGAACTTTCACGAGGTCGTGGGCTCTGGAAACGGAAACGTTTGCAAAACTTGGATGACCAAAAAACGGTGCTTCACCGTCTCTGATTCTATGGCTCCTAAAATCCTAAACGATCTCATTTCACGAGTCTGCGAACTTTCGATTCGATCTTTGCAAGGACTATGTAAAATGTGGTTCCGTCCTTATATGCATTGATTTGATCCTGTCGGGAAATATGGATTCCTGAAAATGAATTTTTAGTATCATTTTCATCGTAAGTCCCAATTTTACGACAAATTTGCGTAGCTGTTGAGCGAACAATAAATTAAAATTAAATTTTGGAGGAAATATTCATCCATCTCTATCGTGTAATAATAATTTATAAATATTAGGTTTCATCGGTTCTTTATTTCAAAATTCATCTCACCCTCTTACTCTTCCGAGCGAAATTAATTTTTGAAATTATTAATGACAAAAATAACCTTAACCCTTTGGGGTCGAATGTCGTAACATACGTGGAAGTGTTTTAATTTTTCCGAATGAATGTTCCTATGGAATATAACGAAAAATAATATTAATATTGTCATCATTTATTACTTTTAATCGTTTAGTATACGCTAAATATGCCTAAATATCTCGTTTGCAAAGAATTAAATTTTAGTGTCACGTATTAATACCACGTGTGCCTCATCTACCTGCGTTTCAATTCCATATTAAACTTGACGTAAGAACTGAAACTAAACCAAAACCTGGAAGGCTTTTTTCGTAACTTATTATTGAACGATGTAATCGTACTACCGTGACCGGTAAAAGATAAACGAAAATCTAAATGAAATTTCGCCGGTAATCCCGGATAAGGTAAATCCAGTCCGTACGTGTGAAGGCAGATACGGAGGACCGTTTGAAAAACACAGCACGGACACGTTTCACGGGGATTGAGCGGTGCAACGATGTCACAGATCGGCGGTTCATCGATTGGTGGGGGCGTAATCGTTGGGGCCATCGAGAACGCAATTACTCGCGTGTAACGCCGTTGATAACAAGGACACCGGATTGACGCAATAGTTCCCCGATATATTTATCCCGCCGTCGGCTATTTTTGCACGCTTCATTCACGCCGGTTGTTTAATCTCCCTGGCTGATCGAAACGATCGATTGACAGCTGGATTATGAACCCGTGGTTGCAAACTTGCGATCCAATGGTCCTCCAAGTCCCGATCCATTTACGTACCTGTCCCGTTTTCTGCGCACAAACTGCTGTGTCAACTTTATTTCTCGATATTTCCAGCGATTCCAGAGTTACAGTTATTTCATGGTGATAGGTGGCAGCACTGCTGGCCGCCATGTTCCGTGCCAGAGACAGCAAAATGGAAACAGTGCAGCCTTGAAAATTATTAATTCAGCGACGAGTCTCGTAAATGATGCACATTTGTACCAACATTTGTTATGGAATTTTGAAAATTAATTCGGTAAAAGTGTAATATTAAATAAATATAAAGGAAAATTGTTCCGGGTAAAAAATAAGAAACGTAACTGTGCTTATTTATTTTCATGTTGGAATATCGCATTCAGTTTTAATTTTGTACTAGCTATATGGAGAATATCGGCTACTATTTTTATGAAAATACCGTGAAAATGTTTCACCGTGGAGTTGCACGTGTCCCCGAAATAATCCCTGATTTTATTATAAATTGATTTTTCGATATTCGTACGTGTAATCTTGTGTTTACAATTCCAGTGTTCTCCAATACCGTTTCCGTTTTAACAAAATATTTTCCCAGTCCCGTTGATGCGAAGCTCGGAAATTATTTCGTTGTTGAATAACCAAATAGAGAATCGAAATATTTCGCTCCATGCCCGATCGAGAGGGGTCGAGGTGTAAAGCAATATTCGAGTTTTTAAGGGAAATAAATAGAGATAGCGCCTAGTCAGCTGATCGCAACGGGGCGGTATCCGATGAAGCGAGCAAAGTGAAATGGAACAATAGATTCGAAGTAAGAACTCTGGCAGGAATTTGCATAATGAGGTCATTGTAGACCGTGTCCCGAAAGATAATGCAGTGCTTCTGCCTGCTTGATTTAGGAATCGCAAAATGAAAACGATCCGCGAGATTGTAGAGTTGCACCGTGAAATTCGAAACGTAAACATGCCACGCTTACCCGCCTTTATTACACCGAGTTTCGTAATACAATATGAAAAATGAGCTTCCTTAAGTGTTCTCCACAGTCACCACCTACTTCGTGCATACATTTTTTTAACGCATTTCTCTTTCTCTTGCAAAAAATACTTTCCCAAGGAATGGAAATAGGCTTAACTTTCGTTAATTATAATAATTTGAATATCGCGTGTAAACCTATTTTCGCAAATATTATTATTACAAATATTTGACAAGTAGGACAATTTCATTTGTCAAAAATTCGTGACACAAATATTTTCATTGCACTAAATGAACGAAATAAAAGAATAAATATATCGTCAAATTTGCGCACTGTGAAGTTGACACGAAGTATTTCGTTCGCGATATTTGCGGCACAACTGCTGGAAAAACTATATTCGTCGTTTACTTTGGTTTCTTGAAAATTTCACCGAGGTTCCTCCAATTTGACATTTCCAATTTAACAGGAGGAAAAGAGAAAACTCGGGTACTCGAGTGAAGAATGCCTGAAACTCGTCGAATATTTTTAATGACCAATGCTCGAACGTGTTATTCCCGTCATTCCGGCATCCTCCCGCGAATATGAAAAATGTACAGAGCCTGGAATGTTCTGCTCTCCCGTGGTGAGTAAAAAATTTACGAATCTCTTTGACAGCACGAATAATCCCGCACTTTTTACTGTCGGATACCTGTGAAAAGCATGGAAAATAAGAGTTTTCTGACGGAAATTTCGCTGCGGTCGGACATAAAAAATTTCCCAGCCAGAAAACCATAACTGGTCGTTTTTTAATACGATTGACTGGCGATAAAAAAAATATCGCAATAAAACAGAATGGACATAACGACGAGAAAAAGGGTGCGATTCTCAGTTGGGAAAAAGCGAGATAAATATTGGAAGAAGAGGATAAAATTATATGGACGACGTCGTAATGATAAATAACACCGTGAGGCGCAGAAAAAAGGAGATAACGTCATGCTGATAGATAACAATTCACAGGAGAGGATGGCGAAAAGACCGATGTCATAGTGATAGATAAGCAGAGTAGAAAAAAAGGGACGACGAAGTGGGAGAACCGCGTGGCGAACGCAAATGTATTCGCATATTTACCTCGTGATATTTTCCTCGTGCTACATTCCATTCGTCATTAACCCACATTGTGCATTTTTTTAAAGTAACAAAAACTCGTGCCGTTAACTGATTCGATCGATATTAATGAACCTGAAATTTTCTCTTTTCTGAGAGCCTTGATTATTTCGCTACTATTTCCAAAAATACACACTGACGAACAAGAAAAACAATAAACAAATAATTTAACGACACTGATCTATTTTTAAAAAAATTACAAAAAATGTACAAATATATCGTACGATAGTAATAGAATAAATAAATGACATTACGAAAACAGTAACAAAATTTTAATAACAGATGAGATTCCCCCATGGGGCCCCTTTTGTTCAGTAAAAAACTCAGTCTCCAAACCTTTTTAATACTTCCATGGAACAAAAGTTACACTGAAACTTTGTAAAATATCGCGAACAGTAAACAAACGAATTAATAAAACTAATCTGGTTGTAAAATATTACAAAATAGCAGTATAAAAAAATATAATAGAATATCCAGATATACTCTACTATAATAATAGTGATAAATAAATAAAATTACGAAAATGGTAACAAAACTTTACGATATAGTCAAACTTCGTTACTTCCAAAAAATTCGCGTTATTTTTCCTCCCTTTGTGTCTCTTTTCGGTCGTCCAAAAATTCAGCCTCGAAACTTTTTTGAAAATCCTATGAATCGATTAAAAGTTCGTGGAAAAATGAAACTGTACACGAAAATTCGTCGTGCTATCTTTTGGTATAGCGGAGATGCAAGCAGATAAAGTTTCGAGCGAGGAGCAATTTGCTGGTCATGTATGCAGAGCGAGCCGCTGGAAGTTTATAATAAGACGTCGGAGTGGGGGTAGTTCGGTTTGTCGTCGGGGCAGTGTCAATTACAAGGCTACGCTGGCTGGCTGAGAAAGGAAGGGGTGGGGGGAGTCATTCAAGGGTGACGTTAATCTTCACCGGCTATGTTGTTCGTGCAATAACGAACGAGCACGCGTTACTGAAACTCGAGCAGCTGCTCGGTGAAACTCGAGGGCGATTATGTTGATAATTTTCGCTGGAACCGGGACTCGTGTATCACGAAACAGGATATCAAGGCGACGGGTGGCCCTCGTTCCAACGTTTCGGCCAAGTCATTAATTATCATGTCGATGTAAATATTCTAATTGCTACGTCATTGCCAATTTAATCGGTTTTTTCATTCGTACAGCATCCGTGTTTTAACGTTCATTTTCAAACGTCGAATTTTTCTATTTTTGACTAAGAAGGAGGTAAAAATATTTATCTATTTAAAATTGGTAATATTTTAATTCCCATTTTCTCCAGAATTAGTTAATAATTATTTATATTTGTAATTCTTTAATTCGTGAAATATTTGTATTTAATTATTTCTTTCGAACCTTTGTATTTGATTACTTTTAGCAAAAAAAGGAGTAAAAATATTTATCTATTTAATATTTTAATTCCCATTTTCTCGCGAATTTGCTAATAATTATTTATATTAATAATTTTTTAATTCGCGCAGCATTCGTGTTTTATTATTTATTTCGAAATATCAAATTTAATTATTTTATACCACAAAACGGATGGAAATATTTGCGGATGTCAAATATTTTAAATTCGAAATATTCCACTTGCCATTTCCTCGCGCATTTGCTATTAATCGTGTATATTATTCATTTTTTTCATTTATGGGGCGTGTTTTACGGTGTCAAGTTTCATCATTCTTTGCCAGGACACGTGAGGAAATTTATCGATTTAGAATTGTATTATTAATCGAATGTCATCCTCGAATTTATTCATTCGAGGACTCGCATAGTCTGTGCAATACATGCGAAGTTAGCCAAGGCTGAGGGGCGTGAGTCAACCACAGATGCTAACATAATTTGTTGCTCAAACGTCAGAATATAACCCATCGTGAATAATGGACCCTTGAAGTCAAGGAAATTCCGAGAAGTTTTGAATAATACGATCTTTGGAAACCAGTCAAAACGGAGGTGTTTGAACCAGGTTAAGCAACTGTAAATTAAATTAAATAGAAAATTATATTCGCAATAATTAAATTGTTTAAAATTAATTTATTACCACAAGTATATACGTACATTTATTACTAAGTGATATTACCAAGTAACTATTGCTCATGCAGAGGAAACTATATATAATAAATTTACGTTAATGAGAAGTACAGTCAATTCATTACGTAACAATTGGCGGAACCATCTGTTACACGCTCAAATTACACGTCCATTGCAGTTTGTGATAGCAAATAAATAAACCATAAAATGGTCAGCTTAATCATTGCAAATTATTCGCAATCATGGAAGAAAATTAAATTACCTCGTAGCGAAAAATTAAATTACCAATAGTGTCTACGTATAAAGGATAAATGAAGATAAAAAATACTGCAAAAATTTCTATTTAAACTTCGATAATTGCAATTACTTGAAATTTCGTTCATTATCGGGAGAAAAAATTCATTTCAGTTCAGTCGTCGATATCGAATGATCCATCAAAACCACGATTCCCGGTATGTCATAGTTCTCGTCCTGTCAATACGAGATGGCATCGAACTCAAAACTCAAAACTGATTTGAACGCGGAATGACCTGGACATTGACATAATGATTGTCAAGAGGCAACGTATTGAAAATAATCGATACTTCGAGATAGCTTCAAGTGGTACACGATTTTGAAACTAAAATCAAGCTATTGAAAATTTTGACGTTTTCTATTCCATTATATTATACATCTCGTAAATTCTATTTTCTATTGTTTCGTTAATTTTTTATTAACGTAGGAATTTTTATAAAATACTGAAAATAACCAGAAGGATTGAAAATTAAATTAACAAAATAAATGAAATATTTAATATTCGCAAATGTCAAGAACAAAATTCCAGAATATAACAATATCAACGATTAATACATGGAATTTTTCTAAATTTCTATTATCCTGGTATAGATACGAAAAATATAAAAATGTTAGAGATGATGGTGGAAGAATCTTTTCTTCGAGAAGAAATGTGTAATTACGTTGATTGCAAAAGAAGACATTCGGGAAGAAAGATACGACGAAGAGGAGATATACGAATTCGAATTTTCATTCAAGGGTTCATGAATCACCACGAGGGAAGGTTAACCTAGCGTCTGCTCCTGAAATCTGCGGCCACGGCTAGGGTTCGACGATTAATGGAAGTCTGTCAGTCGAGAGATTGCGTAACAAGTTCATTATGGATATCACCCGAAACGAGACGCGACGCCTATGGTTTCTTTTGACCGGAAGTCGCGGTATCAAATCCATCATGGAACCCGATAATGCGTCATTAATGATACATCTTTATTTTAACGAGATGAAAATCGTCGAAAACACCAAGTTTACCCAGAAAACATAAATTTCTTTCCAATTAGTCTCAAAACTTTTTTACAAATTTCGAAATTCTTATCTGGGATTCTCCGAATTAAAATTTCTTAATTCCCGAATCTTCAAATTTGCGAATCTTTAAAATTTTAATTTTCAGCTTCA
>NIJG01000029.1:1990436-2004266 GCA_002201625.1 Euglossa dilemma
CCGAATCTTCAAATTTGCGAATCTTTAAAATTTTAATTTTCAGCTTCACGAGTCGTCGAACTTTTATATCTTCCACCGTTTGAAGTTTCAAACTCTGGACCACAAAATTTATTTTAGAATGCAAAGCAGATTTTGTAATAAATATAAATTTTCAAACATTGTGAGACACAAGCTATACACTGTCTCACAAACAGACTAGTAAAATGTGTAAATTAAAATCGATTCTATACCTTCCATTACATTTTATTTCGCACTCTTTCACGTTACATTTCGCGAATCGTTAAATTCGATTAAAACAGGCGGAAATATTTGGAAAAGCTCTGTCCCTCCTTATCTCGCAATTAAAACTTGATCGATATTTATCGCAGCCCATTCGTAACGTAGCAAAATGGTATTGAGTCTGCAAGCGGTTAAAAATCCCAAGCGATAATGGCTTATTGTCGTCATTTATTCTCGTCGCCGTCGGATTAACCGCGTTTCACGCGAAATCCCGTCATAAACCGAGCAATAGTGAATTTAACGAATCCCGATTCTCAGTATTTCCCGATTCTCGAAAAATATTCGCGCGAAAATTCCGTCATTTATTTACAGGTGTTCACGTTCGCCGAGCTCGTTCGCGAAATTCACCCGGTATTTACGAACGTTCCACGAGGATATTAAATTCGAAAATCCCGCTTCAAGAATGACGTCGCTGTCAAAGCCAGACGCAAAGGGAAAACGAGAAGGAAATCCCTGTGAAACGACCTGAACTTTTCTTAACCGACCTCACGAAGCCAAAAGCTTCGAGTAGGCGTGACATAGTCGTCTTGTTCCGACGATTAATTACCTGATCCACTCGTATTCCGGTTTTTAAAACGAGGAATTTTCGAGCGAGCGCTGTAAGAGGATCAAATCCGGCGATAAAGAGTGGGTGTCCGAGTGCGTTCGCGATGCTTAAGGCCGATCCGCGACTCGCGATTCCTCGGCTCGTTAATCCGTGGTATTCCAGTTCGGTGGAAAACGTAATTTTCCCTGAGACAATACACAACAATATCGTCCAAGTTTCTCTTGCGTCGTCTCTTGTTGCGTTATCAGGTATGCGTTTGTTACGTTCCTTCGGTGGGTTTGGAATTTCGAGGAAAATTGCTGAGAAGGTATCTCGATGTTGGCAGGAAATTTAGGAGTTAATAGATGTGATTAAAATAATATGCTATCTTCGTGATCTGTATTCATGTATTAGATAAATGTTATTATATTTTTATTGTTATGAAACATGCACGATAGCTTTGAGTGTCATTGCGCTGTCGTATTAATAGCGCTAATGAAGTTTCAATTGTGCAGAGAATTGGAAGGATTATAGTGGAATTAAAGGATAATATTCGAGGAAAGTGGCGTAGGTTTGTACTTGGTCAGACGAGTATATGAGAATCCGACATAAGCAGCCAGATATGAAATTGCGTAATGAAGATTTGATAAGAACAGCAGAGATAATAATATTTCTTCGCTTGCTTGTTGAAATTACTTTTGTTCGTAAAAAAAGAAAAATTGATAAACATTTGTTGTACCTGTGAAAATTTATTTTTCAAAAATTCCACTGATAAAAAATTGTATCAATGTAATCAAAAACTAAAAATGCATAAATATTTGTTGCGTCTGTGAAAATTTACTTATAACAAATTCCACTGATAAAAAATTGTATCAATTGCAATAGGAAGTTATTCATATAAAAGAAAAATAAAATCTATGATTTCTAAAATTCAATACGAACTCCAAAGTGAAATTGGAGCAAATAATTTCGCACGCCGGTTAATCAGCCGCAGAGATCAGAAACTCATCTAACAAATGAAATACGAGATAACTCGAATTCCCCAATCTAAATATTTCAGAACCAACCATCGTCGTCGCAAGTCTATCATGTAATAGCTAGATAAAACGAAAACTTCCCTTTCCCGATAGAGACCAAAATATATATATAGAAATATTTCATCGGAAAAGGGTCTGTGTCAGCCATAATTTAAGTAGTATCGGTCAGGCACTGGGTGAGAAATAATTTAAGTACTATCGGTTAGCCGTGAGCCAGAAATAATTTAAGTAGTATAGGTCAGCCGTTGGCCTGGTACGATTTGCGCGGTATAGGTCAGTTATTTGCCAGACACCGCTTAAGCGATATATGTCAGTTATTGGTCAGACATAAGTCAAATGATAGAAGGTCCGTAGTAGTATAGGTCCGTGACTGGTCAGACATCGCTGAAGTTTATCTGCCTGTCACTGTCAGAAATTTCTTTCGAAAATAAAAATGCATTAAATACCATAAATTAACATTCTATTTCATGATATTAATAACATTCGTTACTCGATTAACATGAAAAGAAAATTGACTTTTTACTGTCATCGAGATATATTTAGAACGAAGGTAATTGAATACTTGTGACTGTTGCAATTTAATCAAACAGCAGTATTAAATTATGAAATAAATATGATAAATTATGCAAACGGACTTATTACGCAATCTAGTACGTGTATACGACCGGAAATGGGGTATTCGCGCGACAACAAAGTTTCCCGAAAATATGTCGGAGGAGACTGGTCTTACAACAGGCGCGTGGCAGAATTCTGAAGTTAATTAGAGTCTATTCGAGACGACTAATTGCTTCGTTGAGGCGAAAAACAAAAATAGGGACAGTGGCGGGAACTTTTGAAATTCGTTAGAGGCTCCGACGAGACTAGGCTAATGATTTTTCATTGACTTGCCCGAATCGTGTTACCATAAACGTGTTACGGTGTAATTAGGCGAATAGGGGCATAAATTCGAAGGTTTTTTTTTAATCTCTTCGCCACTGATTGGGCGAGAAAATCAGACTTTCAACTTTGAGAAAATCAGATTCGAGTTTAGAAAAGATAATTACAATTTGATAGGAGTTTCATAGAATATTGGAATATTTTATTTCGACTTTTTAAAAAATGAAATTATTATTAATTCTGTGCAATTGGTCAGGGAAAAATCTCGTCGTTATTTTTATAGCATTGATATATTAAGCGAAATAATGAATGTTTGTCGAAAATAAATTAAAAGTTATTCTTGTGACTACAATTTCAATGATTGTAAAAAGCAAACAATTTGACGTACTCGTTATAAATAATTTCTTATATCAGTTTATATATATTTATTTTAAAAAATAAAAAATTTTGTAAAATAATATTATTACTAAAACGATCAATAATACTATTTTCGTTCATCAAATAATATTTCTGTTTATATTTATCATACCTGTTGATATCGTTCGCCAGCTTTGCCTCTACCGCTATTCATAAACATATATTTATGGTTTGCATTATTCAAATAACAATATTTAATATTATTCCTCTATAAATTACCGTATAAAGAACCGAGATACAAATACCGTACAATTATTCTCACAAATAAATACAACGTACGTCTGACATGTTGCGACTTATTTCCCTCAGAATTATACTTCTTGTCCTTCTCTTTCAATACACGTCCCGTACTTTCTCACAAAACGAGAACGTCATTGTTATTAAATACGAACGACGACTGTTGCGGTTGTTAAACGTCAAGCAATAATACGAAAGCTGACCCAAACGGAAACTAACTCATTGGCCAGCTGCCATAACTTTCTACTCCGCTTTCCGGAAACTGCCAGCCCATTATTTGCTCATTCACTGCCACTTGTACTTATCGACTTATCCGAATTCTAAAATAAAATTACACTCTGTTCTTTGAAAGCAAAAGAATCCAAGATAATAAATCATCGGAACAAAAACTGTGCTATCTTTATCGTTAAAATAAGTAAACAACGATAGAGATTACGATAGTAATACAGACTGCGAATAACTATAAAAAGAAAGAAGAATATCGTCTGCCATATTCTCGATTCAACCACTGAATCCTCTGATCTGGGACTCTGAGTTTCAATCCTAAACTTTCAATCCCGGGCTCGGACTATCGATCCTAAACTTACAATCCTGGCCTCTGACTTTCAATCCTCGACTATCAACTCCGACTTTAAATTCTACACTTTCAACCCTAGATTCTAAATCTCCCATCATCCCCTCGTTTCTTTTTACCACCCTCATTTCAAAATAAGATCCGACTGTTCCAAAAAGACAGTTAAACCCAAAACCATGAACAGGCGCGCACCCTTCATTTGCATAATAAACTCGATCACTCTGTTCAAACACTCTAAACCAAGTACTCTTCATTAGCACACCCGCCGCTCTGACCCAAAAGCTGTTCGCTAGGTCCACATAAACTCTATCATTCCCGCGGTAGTATACGACTCGCCACAGTGGCCAGAATTCGATTCGAAATCCGACGAACGAAACGGCAACCTCGGCGAGCTTCTCGATTGAACCGACTTGTTTACGAGGATCGCGTGTCTTTCTGTTCCGCTATGATATACCCAGGTTCTCGCAACACCATGTGACTCTCTCAACTCGGCTGGTCTTTGCGTTTACGGTGACCTGTGTCGCGCGTAATGAGTACTCGGTCAACACCGGCATTGTTTGCAGCTTGCAAGCTCTCCGACCTTTAGGTCACAGACATCGAGGCTGCTGGGTCGAACGGTGCGTTGAACCAACTTGGAGAAGCGTTTGAACAGCGACAGAAGGAAGTGGAAGAGGGCTGAAATTGTTCTGGCCGATGCTAGAAATCTCTGACTGACACTTTGAGTTTGATCGATGGTGTTTAGGAGTTTCGACTCGAAACAGGTCGGGCAGAATATTCTGTTTGACGGTTTGCACTCTTGACACTCTTAAGATCCATATTCTAGTACTAGTAGGGTAAATTATGTCAGATTTTGTTTCGTTTATAATGACTAACCGTGATAGGATATTTTCAACAGTGCTTCGTTGATTTTGATCATTTGTCTCGACGAATCCTGATTACTGTCGGTAATAATAGATTTAAGTTAGCATAGACAGGAATTATAAAGGTTATTTAGTGAAATCAAGTGTCTTCTGACGAAAAATAAATTGTTTAATGGGAAAAATATGTTTGTGATGGAATAATAGAAAGAAACATCGCGCAATCCCTTGACCAATGAAAACTGGCAGAAGCAATCGACGAATTAAACAGAAATATTCACCGATGCTCCCTTTGTTGCACTTCAATGGCCAATCAGAGGACCAGGGAATTGATAAAAACGTAAAACGTAAATTTAAAAGGGTTTTAATATTCTGTAAAAACAACCCACTTCTTTTTCGTCCTTCTGGTAAACTTCGATCGTTGTTACACATTTTCAGTCAGATACATATGTCCACCTACGTGTCTCAAAAATAGGATTCAACCGTCATCGATTCGCACAAAATCGAGTCGAACAATCGGTCGACAGAAAACTTCCAAAAAGCTCGAGAAATTCTACATTTTCTAACTCAACTTCTGTAAAATTCGAAACCCAATCTCACAGGAGTTTCTATGTAACTTCCTAATTTCACTTTACAGAAATTCAGATACTCCAAAATTTTCTCAATTACGGTCTCACACTCTCAATTTCGCTGAAATTTTTTAATTTCTTACTTCGACTGTGCAAAAATTGCTGTACACCTTCACTTCTTTCTACGAAAGTTTCCATGTTTCGCAATCTCGCTTCGCTGGAAAATTTTCGAAATTTCATAACGCCCTGTGCGCCGAGAGATACACCAAGGTCGGTGCTAAATCTGTCAGACCCGAAAAACTACGAATTTACATAGTCTCGCGAATGACTTTGCTGCTCGCGCGTCCCGTTCCAGCGTGCAAGTAGTCGCGCTCGATCATTTCTCAATCTTACAGTTGCAAACTTTGTCCATCCTGTGCGAGATTGTATCTCCTGTGCTTAATTGGTAGAATTACGCGCGATGGTACTTGGCGCCGTGGCCAGAGGGCGAGTCGGTTCGGCCAGCGCCGTGTAAACTCGCCATTATGTGCGATCGCATGACAGGAAAGTATGGCTAATGGAGAGCGTGCTGTAACGTCGCGTTAAGCTTTAATCAATAAACAAATATGGGGTGGTGGGCAGGATCGGAGCACGTAGAAGCCAGGTAAACTAGATAAGCAATTACCTTTCACCTGACAACGTGGCCGGGACGGATTAATCGGGCTGGGCCGAGGATGTATTCTTGCGGAAAATTTGCGGAATATTCGGATCATGGCCATTATTAATTTCGTTAACGGGAATACTCTGGAAATTACGCTACTATGTCCAGTTTTAAACTTGCGACGGGGAACAAATTTCCCCGGAGGGAGTAAATTCCTTTGGAGTAGTTAAGGAATTTTCTTTTTTCGCTTTTTTTCTAGTATTTTTTCTTTTTTTTTTTTTTTTGTTTCTGCTATTGAGTTCTTGCATTATGCGAGGAATTTATGGCACCGAGTAATCCTTTTTATCAGTCGCTCGCATTATGGCCGCGTGTACAGGGATTTGTTCCACTCGTGGTTCGTTGCACCGGATGTAACGTGTTTCTCGCTATTCTACTGGTTTTATCGATGCTCCAGGATCGCTTACGATCTTTTTGTAATGGAAGCTGATCAGTTTAGATGATAATCTCGCTTCCCTGCGGCATTGAACGGCGTCTAAATAGTCATAGTGTTATTTAAATGTGTTGTAAATTTTTTGGAGGAATATAGTGGATTTTTGACAATTGGGAATTCGTATTTTTCTTCCTATTGATAATTATAGTGATTTAAAGGAATGTTTTTTTTCGTTTAGATTCATAAGAAAGTTACATATGAGTATTAAATTCCTTGGATATTCAGGTTGAGAAAAAATATATTATTTTTATTTTTATATGTATAAGCGAAATTTTATAAAATTCCAGTGATAAGAAATTCAAAGCCAGCTTAATTGGACGATGTAATATCGAAAAAAATCGAATCGTTGAATATTGAAATAAATTCATTTCCAAAACCAAGTTTTATTATTCCAGATTATTAATGAAAGTAGATAAAGATCGGAACACAAAGTTCAAATTGTAGAACTTTTTGCTATCCAAATATACACTACCCGAAGGTTCACAATTTTTTACTAAAAATAACTAAAATCCACGAGATCCGGGGAAGAACAAAGTGTGACAGGAAGCAACGACCCAGCCCTCCATTTCGAATTTTATTCCGGTCAGAGAATTACGTTTCGAGACACGCCAAGCCGGATGTATTTTCGCTTTTACGACCACAAATAAATAGTTCAAGTTCTCGTTGGTTCGACAAGTTTATGGTTGACGGATCCTTCTGGAGGTTACATTCGTACGTTTCCAATAAACGAAGTCTCCGTCCCATAAACATCGTGAACTGTCGAAACGCGTTTTTCTCCTCGTACCATGATCGATCTGCGTTATGGGAGTCTATGGTCGACTCGATCTTCAGCCATTACACGTGTCCCACGCTTCGAATTAATTCATCGATCTCTTTACCATTCAATAGAAAAATAACCATTCAAGTATTATTATTTTCTTCTACAGTCTGTATAAACTTTTTTTAACAGATAATATGCGTAGATTTTGTTACAATATTTATATAAATCGTAAGAACATAGCATTTATGGAAACGTGTAATAAATAAATGGGGATATTTGTGAAAATATTTGCGAAAATACTTGTTAGGATCTAGATTATGTTGGGAAAATATTACCGACTTAACCGCGAGTCTAACTCACGCGTTATCTTCGCACTAGGTTATGCTAATCAGGAAAGAGTAAAGTTAAATTCTCTGCCAGGTTATTACTAACCACAAATTGTGTTCCGTGACTCACCAGGGGTCAGGCTGGGACGTAATGGGAACAGTATTATGGCGCAGCGCAAGTAGATGGCGTGGTGTAGTTATCTCTGAATCCTCTTAGAATTCCTACAGCGTTCGGCCTAGTTACAGGAACCATAAGACCGATTTTCGTCGAATAACATCTTAACATTCGACTGAACATCCTATTGTAGAAGCATGTGAAATCAAAAACGCGGAGAAATGAGAAATTAACGAATAATCACCGAGTAAACCCTTTACGCTACAACGTCGAGTCCAACCCATCACGAATTTTTCGTATCAAATTTCATAATTACGAGCTGTCCTAATTATGTTTCACGCGTTTAAACGTGCACAAAATTCGAAGGATTTCCAAAAATTTGTATTTAATTCTATGTAATGATTAACTGAAATTAAATTTTTATAATTATATCGTAGTGTAAAAGATTAAATTGGTATCTAAAGAAATTTCGAAAAATAGCATTACGAATCTTCTCTAATTATCTAAATTCGCTAAATATACATTGGTAATTGGCGAACTTGGACGTGTTAATTTATTCCTTCCGTCTCAACGAAGTGTGAACGCGAAAATACCTCGATATTATCCGACTGGTTCCACCTAATTCGCTTTTGACGTTCATTCGCGCGTGTCCTGTTCGACGAGAAAGAAAGACAGGAAGACAAAGGCACGGGTCAACGCTTGGAAACGCGAAGTGAATCGGCCGTTTGTTTGATTAAAAGCCAAAACGGCATGAGTGAGTTCGATAATACTCGAACAAACAAGCAACGTTTGACGTTAAACATTCAGGATTCCCAGTGGAGCGTGGTTTTAGGTTTCTTTTCCAACGCTGCCATTTTTATTGAATTATTCTTAAATTGTGTTTCGCTTCGGGATCGTCGTTGTTATTATTTTTTCACGTTTTTTTCTTTTTTTTTCCTTTTTTAATTTTAATCACGTTGCAGTCGGTTAGAGAATGGGGAAATAAGAATTTGTTTCTTGATAATTAGTATCGCTGCTGGGTCGATGCGTGGTTAAAATGTTAACGATAGCACGAAAGTAATGTAATTTAATCCTCGGCTTAATTACGCTGCACGCGGAAATTTAATGGAATTTTCGTTTTAGGAATCCAGTTCGTTAATGATGCCAATAATGGAATGGTAATGGTAATTATGGGCACAACAATTTTGGAAATGGATATTTGTGAAACTGGAGAATGCAATTTTATAAATACCAAAGGAACTTTCGCGAGTAGAAAATTTCTTACGAAGCAACGGAAGTTCATTTGAAATTCAAAGTTTGTAAGATATTTCTTTAGAAAAGAAACGCTTTGAAAAGAATAAAATCATACTATCTGTATTAAAAATTTGAATATCACAAGAGAGGTAAAATTATAAAATAATTATTTTCGAATATATTCACTGAGATATAATTTCTCTGAAGCTATCTACATTTCTGGTAAACTATAATTTCCAAACATGAATAAGTATAGTCAAAATATTAAAACTATTAGAAGAAGAAAAATAAAAACAGATGAAGCGGTTTTTTATAATTCTATCAACTATTAAAATTCTCAAATTGTTTCTATTTCTGCTATGAAACATCACGAGATAACGAACCAACATTTCTTCTTAAGAATCGATTCAGTGTATATATTGACAGAATTAATATATTCATTCAACAAAACTCTCCATATTATCTTACCAGCGTAAGCCATAAATTCCTCCCACTTTATATCATCTTATTCTATCGCGACGTTACTTTACTAAAATAACTTGCCTCATGCATAATGGAAAGTTACACGATTAGTAGGAAGACGAGATAAGAGAAGAAAATATTTACCGTGTACCCGTATAATTCATTAATTTCATTACGTATCTATTCTACCATACTGATCCCAATATCTCTATCTCAGACACAATTTCCAAAACCGTACAATCCTAGCAGAATACACAATCGAACCAAGATAAAAATTTCACTCGAAATTTGTATTTAAAGAAGACACATTTGTCCATAAAACAAATCAAATTTTTAATCAGAACTTGCACGTAAAATACACAAAATTCTGTATCCAAAATTTATGCGGGAAATTTAAGTAAAGCCAACTAAACTTTTATCTACAATTTGCACGTAAAACAGATTGATTTTCGTGCACAAAATTCATCCTCGGAAGTAGTAGTAGACGATCCTGAATTTACGAGGAAAACAGATATATCTTTCTCGCGAAGTTTTCCTTAAAGTAAAGTAAATATTTTCTGCGCGAAATGATTTCCGCGAAAATTTCCCTGATATCCAAAACACTCGAAGCGAAGGTATTCGACAAGCGGACTATAATCGGCGATGAGCCACGAACGAAACAAACGAGCAACAAATAGACGGCTGTTTGCAGACATGGAGCATAGCAATCTACGCCAGGGGCGTGCAAATTCCGCTGTGCAAACTGGCCAGACATGGTCTTCCCTGGCTCGGACAGGCGTTCGAATTTTTGGCCAATCGCCAAATCGAATCTCGCCGCCATTATGCAAATCGATGGCAAACTGTTGCATCGTTCCGCGAGACCGCGAGTTTCCCACTGGTCCTCTTCTTGGCATCCATCGATCGAGAGAATGGTTTCCATGAAAGTTGGCATTGGGTTGTATAGCGATCGGTAACGGCAGTTTGGCTTTTTCTTTCTTTTTCTTAGTTTCAGGCAAGGGTAGATTTATTTTCGACGAGGAAGGGAATCGATTCGATGGCAAGTGGAAGATATCGATAGTGGGTCCGACGTTCTACTTTGATCGCCTCATCCTACCATGAGAATGAAGGACAGTAGAGACTGGGTCAATTATCACGTGCTTGAATATTTTCACCCTAGGGTATAGGGATTTTTTATTCGCTCTTAAAGAATACTTATTTTCTATTTTTTTTTCCCGGAAATTTCAAGTTTCTTCTGACAACTGGAATTGTAATTTCTTTTAATTCTATGTATGAATTTTTTTATTTTTTACCATGGAAGAGAAAGTTTATAATTTTTTATAGTTTTTCCTGCAGAACCTGTAAATTTCCCAATTTTGTATTGTGGAATATAAATTCTCTAGTTTTTAGTATTGTAAAATTTACGACTTTATATCGTGGAACAGAAATTTCCCAATGTTCTGTTGCAGAATATAAATCTTTTAATTTTCGAACGAGGAATATCAATTTTTCAATTCTCTGTTATGGAATACAAATTTTCCAATTTTCGAAGAGCATAAATTTCAGAATTCTCTGGTATCGAGTACGAAAGCAATCCTCTGCTGCACGGCATGAATTGTCATCGATCGTAAACTGTTTTATTATTTATATCGTGTAAAATATTAATTATTCGATATGATCTTTCTAATTCTGCTCTGTCAACAATCGAACCATTATTTGTTACGATATACACGGGTGTCTCGTAAATACATCGGCTCGCTTGACCTTGTTTACAAGACGTGGCAAGATCTGTTTATGAATGTAGAACTAAGGTGGAGAAGAATTAAAAGTTTATTTGAAAGAATATTCGCTTGAAAAGCCAGCAGAATCCCGTCGTCTCGCGCTGATATTTTCCAGTGACTTTAATCATCCGGAAAAATGAATGTTATTTCATTTTAAACAAGATCCTGCGCCGACCATTTTCATCAACTTTCAATCGCAATTAATTTTAATTGCGTCCATCCTCGCACGCCCTCCAACCTCCATTCTATTCGTACAAATATTTCAAGGACGCCGCGTTCGAAATTTCAACATTTATTAAACAGAAATTGTTAGAAGAGGCGAATTCGCAGACCAATTTTACAAACTGCTGCTCCTCGATGTCCCATAACTTCCCCATAAATTAATTTCGCAAAACATAAACGAGGCGAAAGCACAGAAATGAACATTTATGATTTAATAAAAAAAAAATGTTTAAAAATGCAGGTTTATTTTAATATTCTTCAATTTTATACTTAAGTTAAAATGTGATTATTATTAAAATACCTAGGATATTCGAAATTATCTAAAAATTAAGTACAAACATCTCCGATATCGTAAATAATAATAATTAGACCAGAAGTAAAAAACTCCCTTAAGATTAACCCTTTGCACTCCCCTGTCAACTACGACTCGATCAATTTTTATCGCACAAACTCCTATCGAATCGAATTATACTTGACACTTTTTGATTTTTCATTTCCTGGACAAGAAAACAGAAAATAACAAAAACAATTCGGAGTGCAAAGGTTTAAACTCATTTACGAAAATGAATCACGATATTTTTACGATCAGTACGTTCAACTTTGTCACAAAGTTCGACTATTTATTATACCATAACAATCAAACCCTAAACAACTCCGAAAATTCCCTTACATCACCTCAAGCTACCATTCGCGTCGAGGAATCACCAAAGGAACTAAAAGTCACTAGAGAAATCGGGATATCCGTAACCCTGAAGATGGTATCGACCGAGGTGCCATTTGCTAAGGTTTCAGAGGAAATCTTGGCTAAGCTTTGCATTTGTATTGACACCGGTATGATCCGTGTTTCCGTGATCGCTATGGCTTCCCGACGGCATGCGTCTGAGTTATTTTTACTCCAAACCACGGAACCGCGTCCAGCTCGAAGCAACGTTCCATCGGCGCCATTAGCGTTCCTTCTTCCTGGATTTTGTTTATCATGCCCTCTCGGGAGATCTGACAATTTTCAGCCACTTGTTCCCGGAGATCGTGCCGTTGGAACTCGATGTTCCACCTTCCTCGACGAGCGTCATTACCGTGGAGTACGCCTCCGCGAACGGTGGATAGGTGAATGCAAGGTTCGTTTTGGCAGCCTGGCTCGTTAATGGCTGCCTTAATTGCCCCTCGAGTGACTTGTGACGATTCCGTAATAAGTTGCCGAGCACGATTTGGCTCGGAGGGAGGGACGGGTTTCCGGCGAAGAAGGAAAAGTTCGAAGAGAAGTTCGAATGGCCGGGAACAGACTGGAATGCCAATGATACGACATTAATCTGGTTAGGCGAACGCGCCTAAGCTTTCGGCGACGTAGAGTTGCAATGACGTGACCTGGGAAACAGGCTTCCTGTTCGTTTGTCCGATTGAACGGGATTGAACCCTTTGTTATGAACGAGGAAACACATGGGAAATTCTTATTTGTTTGTCTGTTTGAACGGGATTGAACCCTGTGTTACGAATGAGGAACACATGGGAAATTCGAACAGGACGATAGTTTTCTTCAAGGTCGTTTTCGTGACCTTCAGTGTCTTCACTAAACCTTGGTTTGATTGAAGGCTTTGAGTTCTTGTATTTGATATCTCTGACTGATATCTTTATTTTTAAATGTGACTATAAATATATATGAAACGACCTTGAAGGAACCTTAAGTTCCACTGATACCACGTGAAAAAGAAACTTTAATTTCCGTTGGTAAATGTAACCTTGATACGATCTTGAAGTCGAGCGTTTCTAGCTTGACGATTATTTAGAAACTTGAAAGACTCGTGGAATGGCCTTGAAATAGCCTTGAACCTCTGGTACAGTATATAAACAGTGTACCCTAAACTTAAAATAACCTTGGACTGAAATGGCGCGAATTCTATTGCCACACGTGACCTTGAAGTCACCTAAAATCCTAGTAGTATGAATTTGAGGATATGTCGATACCTTAGAATGACCTTAAATGTCATTGCAACAACTTGTCGACTTGCCATAACCGAATAACATCTACTTTCGATTCTTTTTTAATAAAATATTTAAAAAGTTATCCAAAAATTTAATCGGACAGTATTCAATCCTCCTGCGAATTCCTTGACCAACTGTCTGCGGTTAAATTGAAACTAACGAAAATTCGACGTTATGAAAAAGTCCCTTCAACGGGTTTTCATACAAACGTAGCTTCATGGTTGATTTAATTAAAACCCTTTGTGTTGCAGATTTTAATAATTTCGTAACTTTGCCCGCTATTTTAATATCCCCACGAACCGTCGCATTTTAATTCTTGCTAATTGTGAAAACATCAACCTTTTACTATTATCAGGACAATTTCGTTTATAAATAATTATACAGATAATTATATCGTCAACCACAGACCAAAACATACCTTATCGTGGCATTCTTTTGACGTGAAATTTGAACTCGAAAAGTGATCGCGACAGGAA
>NIJG01000029.1:2006002-2022824 GCA_002201625.1 Euglossa dilemma
TTAAAAAATATTTCTTTTTTTAAATATTTCGTACTTTACATTTATTCAATCCACTGGTCTAATTTTTAAATGGACTGCGAACTTTGATAAATTTCTCTCAAAATCGAACGATTTGATAAATCGATAACAAATAGAATTCGCTCTAACTGCACACAATTCCTAACAAACTGACTGGAACTCTAACAAGGGAGCATGCGAATCCCACTCCCGATTTCGATAAAATTTATATCGGAGATAGTTCACGGAGAAATATTTGACACGTATTTTTATCAGCAATCGACTATACCGTGGGGATAAAAACAACCCCCAAAGTAAGGGTTGACAGCGTTTTTCCAAAAATATCTCGAAAACTGTCGAGCGTAGCAAAAATATTCACCTTCAAATTGAATATTTTTTTCGCATAGAAAACCTTTTTTCAATTAATCTCTCTCGGTAATGTAACAAGATTAAAAATTCTTCTAGCAACCTTTCTTTACATATTATCTACCTTCTGTAAAACCAAAAAAGAATAAAAAATTTAATTTAAACGAATCTGATTTTTAAAAATCGCGTATTACAATTTCTTTTTCGCGTGATACAATTTTTCATTTTCATTGCGGAACTATAATTTAAAAAAAGGGTGTGAGTTAGCATTTTTTATGAATGATCGTATAGACTGCGAATGCTCGTAAACGCAACGGTATTACTCTGCACTTCCTCCACGAGCGTGGTAAACAATTAACGTTCCCCAAAACGTCTACTTTTTCCCCTGGTGGTGTAGAAAAACCAGCAGGAGTTAAAACTGTAGAGTTAAAACTACAGCACCGTGTACTACCATCAGCTCTTTTTAAAGCTATCGTACATCTAACAGCGTGGAAAATGTTCCGTTGTTTCAACCCTTGCAATCGATTGTTTCCTCTGAAGGTGGAAACTGTATAGAGTATTCGCAAAATTTCGAACGCGAAAGGCTAAAGGTTCGATACAATTTTCGGTGAATTCCATTCTGACCGAGGATTTCATAGTCGTGGGTCACTCGAACGCGATGCGAGCCATAAATACCATCTGTGTCGCATTTACACCCTATTCAAGGGGCAGGTAACAATGCGTAGCGTGGTACAATTACATGAAATATTGCAAAAGTCTGTTGTCCATTTCACAATAGGTGTTTTAAAATAGGGACAAACGGTAAGGACTGAACGATTACAAAAATTCAAAATATCGAGGTACAATAGGTCCTATTGTATAACAGAGAACAGAAAAAATTAGAGAAAATTCTGGAATAATTTCGAAAAAGATCGATCGTCCGGAATAAATTTGATTAAAATCGAAATAATTATATTCTTCGACGTGCTTTGAAATGAAAAATTCAAACCTTTTAAGGAATTCGATAATAAATTCGCCCACAAATTTCATTCGAACCGAGATATTCGATACACTCGCGAATAAAAATAACGCAAAGAGACAAATCTTCAAATTCTCGTGCAGAAGATAAATTTCGTTCGACTCGAAGTATTCCGAGTCGTCGCGTTTCACGAATAAGACCAGGTAAATGCAGAGACCATCGAGGAAATTCTGTAAGCTAGATACTAGCTTCCCAACTTGGCGCGAGTCGAAACATCCGATAAATTTGCAGGAAAATAAGAACAGCAGAGAAAGTCGCCAAGCTCCCGATGCCGGGGAATCCAGGAGGAAATTCTGCGGACTATTTTACGCATAAAATTTCCTCGAAGCATACGTGTCTGCGCTCGACGCGTACTTTCGCAAGCGAAACTAGAAAAAGTAAGCCGGCATCGGGAGATTTTCTCGGTTTCCGCGGAATTTTCGCTCGAAAGATAATCGAACGGTCATCGATCGCATTGTTCGCAGGTTTTCGAGTTTCCGAGGGCACTAGAAAACTCGCGGCTCAGCGCTTTTCGAGCTTCGTTCCGCCGGGGAATTAAGTCGAAGTGCTCTCTTGTGTACGCGGTATCCGAAATTGCACGCGACGAAGTTTTCTAAAGAGCCGTGCCGGCCATCAATTCAGGAGCGTCCTCGGTTCACGCCGCCCCTGAAGTCGTGTGTCATAATAACGAGAACGAGCACGACCCGTTGCGTCCGCCGTGTATCGAATTTATTTCTCGCGGCGCTCGCGTTGTTTCGGATGGAGTGGGAAAAACGCGAGTGGTGGGGAAGAGGAGCTCCAGTGGTGGGGAGACGAAACACGAGTGGCGGGGAGAAGAAACGCGAGTGGTAGGGAAGAGGAGCTCCAGTGGTGGGGAAACGAAACACGAGTGGTGGGGAAGAGGAACTCCAGTGGTGGGGAAGAGAAACTCTAGTAGAGGGGAGACAAAAAGCGAGTGGTGGGGAAGAAGAGCTCCTGTGGTGGGAAGACGAAACGCGAGTGTTGAGGAGGAGAAACGCGAATAGCGGGGAGGAGAAACGCGAGTGGTGGGGAAAGTGACGAGAAAAGAGTGGTGGGGGGTAAACGACGTTTGTCTGGAGTCCTGAGAGCGACGATTTGCCAGCAAAGGCACTGAACTTTGAAAGGGAGTGAATCTGGTAACTTGTTTCCTTTTCTTTTTTAAGATACTGTTACTTTTGTCTTTCAATTCGCTGTGTCTTTAAATTTATTTTGTTTCTGAATTTGTTCTGTTTTTGGGTTTGTCACACCTTTGGATTTATTTTATTTTTTTCGGTTTATTCTGTTTTTAGGTTTTGGGGAATTATTGGGAATGGGTTTGAATAAATAATTGGGGACTTTGTCTTTGAATTTATTTTCTTCCTGGGTTCATTCTGTTTTTGGGTTTGTCAAGCCTTTGGATTTATTTTTCTTTTTTTTTCGGTTTATTCTGTTTTTAGGTTTTCGTAATATTACCAATACCAGTATTGGAGAATTATTGGGAATGGGTTTAAATAAATAATTGGGGACCGAGTATCGGAGATTCCGTTGGATTTGAAAGGTAATGCGGGGATAATTTTTTGGTTATTACGGGTGCTTTAGGAAATTATTGGAAATTGCTTGGAATATCGAATCTAATAAATCTGGCTTCAGGAATGTTCTGGCTATTTTGAACATTTTAGAGAATTATCGGATATTATTACGGAAATATTCCGGATAGTTGCCCAATCTTCCACAAGAACGATAAGGTCTTCCTCTTTTTTGCAAATTTACGATAATCTCTAAGAATTTCACGCGAATCTCTGCACCCAATTTCTGAAAATTCCAAATCTGCTGCTAACTCTGTAGAACCCCCGTACCCTAGTTTTATTAAACTGTTCATGGCCCACTAAAACAACCCGTATCCATCAACTTTAAAAAATGTTCATCCCTTGCTCGAACGCTGATCTATCTTTACCCTCGATTTTTAAAAATTCTCACTCATCTACACAAGCATTGTCCCACCTATGACCTTATCTTCTATATCCTATAAATTTTCACCCATTTCCAAAATTATCCTGCAATATCCCTTTTACGTCAAATTTTTAATAACACACCCCCAACGCTCTCTCAATTTCTAAAAATACTTCCATTGATCGTAAATTTTTAGTGAATCGATACTTTATTTGCAATTTAAAAGAATTAACTTCGTGACAATTTAAAAAAGTAAGCACATTTATAAACAAGGATAAAAACAACTCGTAAAATTCATTTATAACGAATCTGTTGGGCAATTTATAAAATAACAAGTTCGATAAATTCCATGACAATCCCAACACTGGAAAACTCCAAACTTATGGCATCTAGAGACTAAAGAACAAACCAGACACCGTCATAATTCCCAAAAGACCCCAATCCGATGTCACAGTGCCCCAAAACTTAAACACCTCGTCTTTACACCCGCATAACCTCTCAATTCCCAACTCTATTCGCCACCAAATCCGAACAGAACTCTAAAAAACTTCGACAAATCTCGCTTCGCGATAAAGGACATCCGCGCGGAAATTCTGCGGGAAAATTGAACGAGACGTTGGCTGGAATTACGCGGCCGAGAAGCGAAAGAAAATTTCGGAGAACGGCGTTCCCGTTGGAGCAGAAAGCCTTTGTCCGTGACCTTAGAGCGCGAAGGATCGGGCAGCATCGATGCGGAAAGCCGGCGTCCCAAAATGGCGCGACGCCGACGAGAGTGGGGGCAACGGCGTCGGTGGGGGTCGCTTGGAATTCCGTTGGAGCGCGCTGTCCCGCGGCATTTTTGGGTCAGCGGGGAAATTTATCGAGCTGTGCAAGCCGTTGAATAATAAACGCCAGGCTTCGCCCGTGAATCCATTATTCCTCGTCCGTTCGTTAGCGCTCATCTCGTTCCTTCGCACCGTCACGCCGATCGCCTTTGTGTCGCAGCTGTACACACCAGTCCCGCCTCGACATTCGCTACTTTTTCCATGAATTCTGCTCGCGGAGTCATCCGCACCAATTCCTGGAATTGCTTCCACGAGACCCGGGACCACGCCGCGTAGTATAAACAGACGGGAATTTCTCACTGTTCCATTTATCCTCCCTTCGTTCGCCACTTTCCGTTGTGACTCGATCGAGCCTACCGAGTGATTCTTCGAATTGGCTAACCGTGACGAGGATGTGTAGGTTGTAAAATTAGGAAAAACGTGTCCAAGAAGGTTCGATTGAAATATATTTGTGTAAGGGGCACGTCGAGTGGTGTCGCGAAGAGTTACTGCTGGTGTAATCTTTGAGAAAGTATATCTCGTTTTTTGAAAGTCTTCGTCGCCAATTGTCCTAGCTTGACTACTCATTTCCATAAAAACTATCGTGGTGTCGTGCATTGTCCACCATGTGCACGTAGCTTTACGAAAGCCATCGAGGACCGAAAGCGCAAAGTCCAGGAGAATCGGGAAAACCTTAGACGATGTGTCAAATCCTTAACATGATGGAAAGAAATATAAAAAGGACAAGCACATTCGAGGAAGGACTTACTTAGTTAAAGTTGGGTAGGATCGACTGACTGACGACGCCTAATTTTCGCGAAATAAATACTGTCCTCGGCAAAGAACACTTATCTCTCGGCGTTTCGGCGTTTTGATCAGTCGGCGTTCCGGACTTTTGGCGTTTCCATCTGTCGGGGTTTTGATCTCTCGGCGTTTCGACGCTTTGATCTGTCGGCGACTTGATCTTTCGGTCTTTCGGTCTTTCAGCGTCTCAGCGCTTCGGGGCCACAAACGAATGAGATACAAACATACCTGATAACTCAACTTTATTAATAAAACCACCATCGTCCAATCTCTACACTGTCGACCTCCACACTTGGAATTTTTGTCATTTTTGGGGCTCCTCGCTCCCTAAATTTATAACCGTCTTGTCGGCGTTCCGGCGCTTTAGTCTTTCGGCGATTTGGTCTTTGGATGATTTGGTATTTCCGCAATTTGGTCTTTCGATGATTTGGTCTTTAAAAGATTTGGTATTTCGACGATTTAGTCTTTGGGTGATTTCGTATTTCGGCGATTTGGTCTTATGATGATTTGGTCTTTAAGAGATTTGATCTTTCGACGATTTGGTCTTTCGGCTTTCGGCGTCTCAGCGCTTTGGCGCCTCAGCGCTTTGGCGCCGTAAACAAATGAGATACAGACGTACCAGATAACTCATAATTTTATTAATAAAACTACCATCGTCCAATCTCTTCATTATCGACCTCTACACTTGGGGTTTTCCCTCTTCGGGATTTCTCGCTTCCTCTACTTATAGCGGTCTTATTGCCATTAATCGATGAGACCCGTTGGACAGTGACCTCTGAGACCCGTCTGTCAGCAATCGGCATACCGAATCGATGGTGTATTTTCCTACAATTCCTTGAACCCTCGTCGAATTTGCTGACACCACCTGCCCGCATAGTCGTCGGTATTCGGCCCGCAACGGACGCTAAACCGGGCACTGCTGTATTTCCTGGTAGTACAGACGCGTCTCGTTTGAGAAAAAAAATAGCGTGCCGACTCACTTGGATGAAAGTTTTATCCTTGACAAAGCCGAGCATGCTAGGGGAATCGTGGTATAGTCGGTGGAGTTTCGCGGAAGTTCCTCGCGTCGTTGGGGTATTATTAACGAGATCTTTACGCTACGAGGGAGTCGAGCGTGTTTTTCAGTCCAGATCTAAATTAAGGGTAGACCGACGTGTTAACCCTTGCCCTATGATTGATTCTTTCCGACCTGATCGTATCGCTCGCAGGCTAACTGCGAATTAGCCAGTTTGTTCCTAGCTTTTAGATAGACCTGCGATATTTCGATCTTATTCCGATTACTACAAGCCGAAGAAGCAAGCTAAAACTCGACTGGCGAAAGGGTGAATCTGACACGTGAGAGGCTGAATTTAATTCGTTCCGCGGAAGGGCGAATTCGGAGTGCAACTGCTGTGTGCAACTCACCGAGCCGCGAATTACACAGAAGTAATTATGATAAACCCCTAACTCGCTGAATTAGAGAAGACACTAACGTCCCTTGGGAACCTACTCTGCCGCGATCGCGATCTCAAAGAGAACCTCTTACCTCGTCATCTCTTCGATACTCGGTGTCCAATTAACAAATTTCTCTCTTCGATAAGACTCTTAACCCTTCCTCCACCTCTTAGAAAAAGGTCTACGCTGCGAACCAAACCTCTAATCTACTCTCCTGCTCGTTACTAGTTGTAAACGCGAGTTATAAACAGCGATCCCAGAGGTAGGTGTGTCTAGAAACCTGTGCTACCTAGTTACGAACTCCCCTACGCTAATCATACCAAACGAGTAGGCATTAGCAAAAAGCGGCGTGTCAAGGGAACGAGATAAACCCGGAAACTTCGTGGTAGCTAGTATCGTGAGATCCAGTTGTCCACGTGCAGTGAGCAGAACGCAGCGAGTCGAAGCGAGCAACGTCTTGAAAAATTCCTGGCCGCCGCACAATGCAGGGTCTAACAGGAGCAGGAAGATAAAGAATGAAGGAGACTCGGAACGAACGGTGTAACGTGTCGAAACAGCGAAACGAGCCGCAGAAGGCTGCGAAGAGAGAGATATAGATAGCTGCTGGATGGAAGGATCGATGGAGCACAATGGAAAAGCACTTATCGTGAGTGAAACCGAGGAGCAAGGAGAGTTTCTTTCATTTCTCAAGCTGATTCCAAGCCGGCAGGATCTTATCCATATTTAAGGACACATTTCCTCCCGGTGTTTCGTATTTCGGAATGCTTTCAACCGGCCCTCGCGCGTCTTAACGCGATGAATTTACACCTTTACCGGGAATCCGTGTCGGCGAACTATGCCGTTGTCTGATCTATTTTCCATGCTTTCAGCCGTGTCCCGGTAATGTCGAGACGACGATTCCTAGGAACAACTGTGTCTCAGGGTAATCCTCGGGTTGGTCTTCGCGTGCTTCAAGGGGTTGCAATTTGCGTTTGTCGCAATGGATGGTTGATGGGAACGACGGGCTGCGCTTCTTCCGGCAACTCTCTGTCTCTTTGCCGACAGAACAGCTGTAGCTTTCGCAGGCGTGTTGTTTTTCCATTTGAAAACTCCGCCACGGTTTAATTACAGGCTGACTGACCTGCCTGTTTTCAGGATATTTCGAAACAGAGGTTTGCACGTGTTGTTTCTGCTTTTTCATAATCGCGACAGTTTGTGTTATTTCATTGAAATTGTCATCGCGTGGTATAATAATGAGGTTTTTAAATAACAAAAACGATTTATTCAAACAACTACGCGCTTAACTGACTATCTATTGCTTTAGAAATATATTAGAATAGACACTTTAGACACTCAGAACATCCCTCAGGACATCCCTAAACTTTCACTCGCTTCTGGCACTCGTCTCTGTTACAAACTATCTATATTCGTGCTGGGTCCTAAGTACTCTTAATATTCACTCAGGGCCGCATTTATTCCATTCCCACTATAATTACGTATTGTAAGAATGGAACGAGTACGGCTCTGAATAAATGTCAAGAGCGATTGGGACCCAAGAAGAATGTAGATAATGTTTATGATAGAGATGAATGCCAACAATGAGTAAAAGTTTAGTTGTGTCTTATCATGTGTTGATTGTTAATTATTCAAACTTGTTAATTGTCTTGCGCGTAGCGTCGTTGATATTTATCACCGAGTGCATTAGGAATCGAAAATTGGGAACGCTGTTTTTGTAATATTACTCCTGGTAATTGGTTTCTTTATTAAGCAGCGATGGTTTAGTGCGATTCATTGGCGACTAATTGGCCCACTTTGCGTGTACACCGATAAAATTAGTATCACGGTTATTACATTCGATTCGTAACGCTGTCACTTCAAACGGCATTCCATTCATCGGTGAACTAATTATTCCACTCGGAACGTTATTAAGCAAATCGTGATTCTAGTATGACGTGTTTATTGGAACCCTTTCGTTCGTGCACGATCTGCTTGAATGATTAAACGTGGAATGCTTAACATTTGCAAATTTAGGAGAAATTTCTTCGACAATGCTTTCGATTATTGTATTATTCGATCTGATCATTGTACAAAGTTCTGTACGTTTTATCAGAAATCTCGAGAGTAATAAAACTGAAACTAATAATTCAGGAATTCTTTTCATATCGTCACTGCATTTCCAATTTAAAGTATCACACTGTACGCATCATACAACTTTTTTCTGATTAGTTTAATAATTACTATGAATGATATTAAAAAATATTATAAATTACTAATAAACATTAACAACTGCTAGGAAGCATTAGTAGATACTAGCAAATATTAACAAATACTAGTACTTTCTATTAGATACTTACGGATATTAAAAAATACTAGTCAACACTGAATAGTAAATACTAGTAAATAGTAGTAAATATTAGCAGATATTAAAGAATACTAGATAGATACTAGTAATAATTAAACGATATTAACAACTGCTAGCAAACATGATTTAATACTATTAGGTACCATTACTAAATGACGTTAATAAATTGATACGAGATAATACTAATCGATACATCAACTGTTATACTTGCATAATTAGAGCGAATCTTTATATGCACTAACGAAAAGCGAATATTCGATACAGATGTTACTTGTGGCTTCTTACAATTTACTTTTCACATTTCCAGAGAAAATTTGATATTTCTGAAATTCAGTGAAGAGAGTACAAGAGCTGACCAACGACGTTGCGAGTCTGAATATTTCAAGTTCGAATCTCCCAGCACTTGAACTTTTCGCTTCCCGGAGATTTTTCGCTCTCCCGCGATACCTCCATTTGTTTTAAACTTTGAATCGTCCCTTTTATCTTGTTTAGCGAGCGATCCTCTTTTCTGAACTACACGGCATCGGGGTCCCTCGGGGCTCCACCCTAAAACACATACTCCGCACTTCGCCAACCGAAGCAACTTCCGAATCTGTCTTAAAATCCATCAAACAGCTCGCACTCGCGGACAAAACCGAGATATCCATCTGCGTTCCAGTGGCAGTTTTCATGAATGTTAAATACACCGTTCCGTCCGAACTATTCGTCAGGAAATTTCCGAACATCAGAAAGTTACGCATATCCTTCGCTCTACAAATTCATCTCGTAGATAAAAATTGGATATGCTAAGCAAGAATTTATTTAAATCTAAATAAACGAAGATAGGAATCTCCACTTTAATTTAATACTCCACGATATCACGTAAAATCCTCTCTTCCTACATGGTGAATTTAAAAACAAATAAAAATTAAGTCGAGATAGGGGTACCTAACGGATTTTCACGTTAATTCTTCTGAGAAATGGAGAAGACCTTAACTTTAGAGCGGTGACTCGATATCAAATTGATTTCGTATCGCTGATAGTGACACGATGTCAAGTATACTATCCTTAGATAGTTGAATCGAGTAAGTGTACTACTAGATACTTAAATCTCATCACAGACGATACAAAGTCAATTTAACGACAAATCACTATTACTGATAGTGAGTCAATTTCACGTCGTTGCTATTAATAGGTAGTCGATTTGACTTCGAGTCACCACAATTGACAGAGAGTCAATTTGACCTCTATCATCACATCTTACGAACTAATACTACAGAAAATAGCGGTCACCATTTGAAAGTTAAATAAAAAATGTTCTTCGTATTCTTCCATTTCAACCAATTTTGTCACGTTTCACCTAGTTGTCCTACGATTCTTATTTCGAAGACACGGTGTATATCGCGTACACGTCGGTGGTTACGTAAAATTTTAATCCACAGCCCGTTGGTATCGTCTCCGAGAAGCTTGCACGATACCGCTATACAGCGCTGTGCCCGTCAGCAGGGCGGACCAGCTCGAATTCTCGCGTTACTCTCTCTCCGTTTGCACGAGACGGCAGACAAAATCGTGAAACCGCGACGAGGAGATTCACGCGTCGTCGGGAGATGTGTACGTGACCGGGACGCCTCTAAATCCTTGCAAATCCCAACCGAGAGAAGATCGGGATGAAAGCGGCCGGAATGCCGCGCGCTTCGCTGAATTGCCAGCGCCGTCAGCGTATTTACGATTGTTCCGTGGCGGACGAATGAAACGATACGACGAAGAAATCCTACCGACCACGCGATCCGCCGGAATAAAACATCTACTCCTTCGGTTTCATATGGATGAGCGGCCAGGAATCCCGCGGGATTCGTCGAAACGACGAGACAGCCACCGATCCAGGCCTTCGCCAATGCGTCTCTTAACGACGAAGAATGGTGTGGATGGGAACAAGTTTTTGAGAATTCGTTTTAAGGGGATGAAGAGGTGATCCCGTCGCGTGAGCTTTCCGTCGCGTTGTAACGTTAGCCAGCACATTCGAATTTTAAAGATTTTAATAATATTTTGTCACTTACGGAAGGTAGTTCGTCCTTTTTTAATAATTGCTAACTGGAACTGTAAATTTTGTAAACTTTCTCTGCGAGTAATACTGCAAATGACCGATGCTGTGAATGGGGTAGAAATTTTTGAGAAATTTTTTGATAAGGACTAGGACAGTTTCAAAGATGTGAAAATGTTTTATTTGGGATTTTTTATTTTCGAAGTGATTGGAAATATGCAATTACTTTTCGCAGGATTAATATCGATTATTCTTCAGGTAAGAGGTTTTTTATTCATACTTATTTATTTCCATTCTGTTACTTTATATTTATATTTCAATGTTTCCATTATAGAGATCGTCGAGAGTTTAGAAAATTTCTAATCCGACAAGAGTTTGCAAGGATTATAAATTAATTACTCAAATTTGGTATCGTACCAAGAGATATGTAATATTTTAAATTGATAGTTCTAGTATTAAGATCTGGAATTAACAGTTTCGTTGATAAAGGTGATCAGAATTAAAGGAGAATTCGAATAATTGTTAATAAGTATTGCAGGTAAGATGGATAGGATTTTTCAGACGTGATATTTCTGCAATCTCAGTTGGAGGAAAGAAATGGCATCGAAAAGGGGATCGATACAGCTGGCATACAAATTAGCCGATTTAATTATGCGATTAATTAGGTCGAGTGTCTCACATTTCCATTTATAACCACGAAAAAGAAATGGAAATCCTCTTCCAATGCAATCTGGTTGCTGTCTGCAGATCAACAAGTCTCAGTAGCGCAGTTAATTTCCTGCAAGTTTAGATTGACTACAAATAGCTATTTGACTTAGGAACTATTAAAAAGTATGAATGAAAAAATAATGTAGAGAACATATTGATTATCAATTTTTATTATTCAAGTTATTATTAAGACTATTAAAATTATAACTTAGACGATTAGATCATAACTTCGTGTTTTCTTTATAATAAAACCGTAGTACCCAGAGAAAGATGCACTAAATTTGATTAGTTAAATACTAAAATACGTGTAAATTGATATAAAATCCGTCTGTGACAATTTTAATACGTATCAATTCATTCCAATAAATTTCAAAACTAGAAATTAAAAAATATAATTAATTACGTATTTTTAAGGCTTAAAATTTTTATTTTCTGGAGATTTAGATTTTATAAGTTTTTTTCTTTTGTTTCTTTTTCGAAAGCAAAGGATATTAAATGAGAAATTTTTTTACTATAATAGAAAATACACTGCGGTGCGCTGAATCGTGTTAAAAACGAAAGTGTAAAAACGGAAGAGATTGCATTGGCTGAGAATTTTTCACATGGCACTGCGTCAAAGTCTATTTTTGTACCATTATAAGGTAGACAGAATGAAGGAAGTAGTATAACTTCCGCAATTGCTCTTGTACAGACCTAGATTGCGCAAGCATTCATGGTACCCGGACACGTAATACAATGCCATCGTTCATTAAACTGCTCCCTTACTCATTAATTTAATACGTCTCTATACATCACGAAAAGCCAGCAAAAAATTATAATATCGAAATACCATGTAATTCTCTTATACAAAAAAAACACTCCCAAAAAATTGCTAAATAATAATAAACAATATTACGTGCATACGAATATGCAATATCATACAAAACTAAAATAAAATAAAACGAAAAGGTGCTTTTCCAATAAATAAACAAACCAATCTGATATTCTATTTACACATTAATCAACTCGTGTTTCATGTACTATAAACCTCACGGGCCAAAGAAATAAAACGAAATAATAAAATAAATAGAACGATCATCTGTTCGCGCTTTTAACTACCCGATATTTTTAAAAAATCATGGAACAGTGAAATATAACAAAATTTTCGCTACATCAAACTTCGACCCGATTTCCTTCTCTCTCGAACAACGTTTTCGCAGGTAGTTGAAGACGCTTTCTTAGCACGCGATGCAACGCGATTATACGAGGACGAAACGAGATTTTCGTCGTTCATTGAAAAGTTGGAAACGTACGTAAAACTGCTGAAGGAAAACAATGGGGTGACAGCGCTAACTCGAATCTCCGCGCTGCCGTAGGAAAGAGCAATTTTCCAGGCCTGTTCCTGGCTACAAATTTTCCCTTTAACGTTGCCAGACACGCTAAGTTTGACTTTTTCCGGATTTTCGAGTCAATCCGAGGAGTTGTTCAATCCTCGCGATTGAATAAATAATGAAAATAATTTAATGGCACGAAGAAATATTTCCAACAGGAATTGTTGGGGGTCGTAAAACTTGGTGAAAGTAACTGTTTCTTAAGCTATTTTTNCTACAAATTTTCCCTTTAACGTTGCCAGACACGCTAAGTTTGACTTTTTCCGGATTTTCGAGTCAATCCGAGGAGTTATTCAATCCTCGCGATTGAATAAATAATACCTCTTGATTATATCGCTCGTTATCGATACCTATTCCTGGTCTTATAAGCTATTTTCAGTTTTCAGCAACGCGGTATGTTCGATCGCAATCCATTAGTTGCGAATTTTTGGAAAGTTACAGTTGAAGGTTTTTCGTAATCTTCGATTTTTGTAGTTACGTTTAGATTGTATTCTAATATATACACGAATACAAAGAATAGCGAAAAATAGAGGAAAATAATTTTTTAAGCGTATTACGTAATGAAATCTTTGATATTAGTGAAAATTAGATGCAAAAATGAAAATAATTTAATGGCACGAAGAAATATTTCCAACAGGAATTGTTGGGGGTCGTAAAACTTGGTGAAAGTAACTGTTTCTTAAGCTATTTTTATATAAAAAAAATTCGTCTCATTTGGACTACGAATTTTACTTAAACTTTTATTACATTTTTGCGAGCAATTTTTAAATGGTAAGAATAATAAATAATTCAAAACATACGTGAAATAACGGAATGGTAGCTGTATATTTCCCGAGGAAAAAAAGGGAAAAAGTCCGAATGATATAAGTTTATCGTGGGAATTATATATTAAAAAAGGAAAGAAAGAAAAAATGGAGTCACATTATACGTTAAAGTACCATACAACGATGGGTTTAAACGGGAGGAAATCGCCCTAGGGAAACTTCCAACTCCCGTTTCAAGCGAATTGAATGTGTCATGCGGTACTTGAAATAGGACAGAGGACTTACAGTGGAATTCGATTTCTCTCGACGGGTCCTTGTGTTCCTCTTTTTAATAGATCCCGTGAAGAACTTTCCTCGTAAACTGATTACCCACTTTTCCTTCCCTTTTCACCTGAGATCGATGGCAAAGTTTCCCTTGGCCAGCTTCTACCCGACTCGCATCACCATAATTTATGAAATTTCCCATCCCTTTTCTCGGCGTCACGAAATCGAATGTCGGACAGAGACGTCGTACCCTCGCCATTATTCGCAGCATTACGAAGGAAATAACGTTGGTCATCGAGGAAATTGAATTTTCGACCAGTCGCGGAATTAAGGGCTCGCTGGTGAATTATGAATATGCAGAAATCACGCGTTCACTCTACGTAGTACCTCCTTTATCGTTAAATTTAATTCGCGAAATTTTTTACTAAATATTAATTCCATAATTTAAATTTTTATTCCTTTCTTTCTTTTTTTCTTTTAGGGAGTGTGTGTCAGATTAGTCTACGAATTTCTCAAAAAATACAAAACTAAAGATTTATTTCGATTTCTCCAATCTTTTAATTTCAACTCTTAAATATTGAGATCTGTTTTTCTTGAAATTTCTCACAACCACCAAACTCTCAAATCTCAGAATATTTTTTCCGTATTTCCCAAACATTTTTCCTCATTTTCCTTAATTCTCCGTTTAATCCCTCCACGCCATATGTATTGTTTTTTCCCATCCAAGTTAATCTCCAGTTTCATTGACATATTTACGTGTACACAGAATGCACCTTAATTCATGGTTCGCGATAAAAAGCTTTTGCAACGTAGAAAATTCGAAACTACAACACCGGCGAGCCGCCAAAGTCCATGCGCATATACACCATCGATTTTCATGGAAAACTAGGCATTTCCCTATTTTACCGATAAAGGTCTATTATTTCCTGGCTCTGTGTATCCGAGGAAAATTTACGTGAAAATGGAAAAACCCCGTTGACCCAAACAGGATTCGATCTGAGGACATGCAGGGTTGCAACAGACGCGTTGTTCACAACGCCACTAACGCTTGCCACCGGTCATATCCTTTTGTCCAGCTTTTTCCTTTTAATCCGATATTTTTGCGAGAATTGATATACATCTGAGCAAAGTTCAAACATTGATAGTGTTTCGTATACACAAAAAATATTTTCATTTCCTTTTTTCAAAAAGAAATCATTCGACAGAACAATATGAGAACTGACCACTGAGAAATGAAAGAACGAAAAACAATGTTATTATACTTTTCATACTTTACGGTGAATTAAAATGTTCCGAATGAAAGAATACGTGTTTCAATTTTAATTTCAACCGAAATTTTTAATTTCAGACTAACCTAACTAACACTACGTTTGCAACAGCTCCAAAAAATTGTCCAATTGAACACAATTTCAAAACGAAAGAAACGATATGGTAATTACGCAAAGTTTGATGTAGCGCCGATTACAGTCTCATAAAAATTTATTCGCCGATTTGCATGTTTATAAACCGAGCTGCGACAGTCGCGAAAAGCGAAGAACAGATTGAAAAAACTGATAAAGTTTCCACGATGATAGACCTTGATCGATACCGACAAAGAATCGTTGTTCCACGGCAGATTCCAATTATTTTTCCTTGTCAAAAAGGAAATAGGATAAAATGGAAGATGGTGGTTGCAATAATGTTTCACCACGCGACTGCATGTGGAGGGCCATCAAAAGTTTCTGCTCGAGTGGCGCTGTTCGAACTTTTTTATGAATGTTAATGCACGCTGTCCTGCAGTAAATTCTCAACTTTTGCTGGAAATTAAATTTCGAGACACCGCTTCCACCATCCGAGGTAAATAGGATTTCGAGCCGGTGCCGAAGATCGTTCTCCCTCCAATTTCCATCAACCCTGAACGATTAATGAACAAACGTTGTTTCGTTCCTCGAACAATTTAATAGGGGGACCTGGGTAAGGGAAAACCTGCTAATCGATCAGATTTGTAATTAATTACCGCAATTATCGTACCTTCCATTATATTGGAATTTTAACTAAAATATTAGATACCTTCAAATTTTTTTATAGTCCGTTGTAATTAAATTTTAGACATTTACATATATACAATAGATCTTGCAGTGAAATTTTTGAAATTGTTTTTTTAGAATCACAGTTGTAAGATTTTACATACCTTCCTATGAAATTTTTATCAGAAGAATAAGAATTTAGCTAGAAATTTATTTCGTGGAACTTTTTGAAATTTCTGAAGTACCACTATCGATTAAATAAATCTAAAGATTCAATATTCGATAGAACCTACGTGTATGTACTGAAAATTAATTAATTAATAAAACTAATTAATTATTGCTTTTACCGAAAAATATCAAGAAATTGCTTCATTAGCTCGAAGACATTTCTTGTGGAATAAAACAACGTATCAAAAATCGTATAGCGGAGAATAATTTGGAGGAAATAATTTTTTAGTGTAACATCTGGGTTTCGAATTTTGATCTATTAAACCCGTATTATTTTCCGGAAAATTCGGGCGCGTTGGTTGCGTCGGAGGTGCAAACAATCGGTGAGAAGGTTGCACGGGAGGGAAGGTTGATGGCAAAGGAAGCAAGTTCACGCTTCACAGCGAAGGAGCGCAACATCAAACTCGCTAATCAAACTGGCCAGTGGAAACTAATGGGGCTTTTGATCACGAGCCATAGACATCGATAGCTTAGCCCGCCTGTACGCGTTTAAAACTATGCAACTGCGTTGTGTAAGTGCATAACGTTCTCGAGGAGGAATTTCAGGCTGTCAGGGATAACAAGTCGTTTCATGGCTATTAATTAATGGCAGTCTCGATAAAATTGATCGCTTCGTTATAGCATAACTAGTATATATGATATAGAAATACGAAGCCTTAAATACTATATGAATAAAATCCAAATAAATTTTAGAATAATAAATTTTTAGTAATAAATCATTTTTCCCGTGTTATTAGAAACGAATGAAAAACTTGGCAATCTTAATATAT
>NIJG01000029.1:2022950-2042418 GCA_002201625.1 Euglossa dilemma
TATTTGAAATAAAATTCGAATAATTTTTAAAATAAGAAATAAATTTCCAAGAATTTTTTCCATATTATTAGAAACAAAGGAAAATTTTTTAAAAAGGTCTTAGTACTAAGAAGACACACAGTATATTTGAAAAATCAAATTGTCCTGCTTGACCTGTGTCAAATCGCGGATTATTTATGATTATTTATAATTCGAGGTTACAATTATAGATAATCGAGAATTATGACAACTGCGACTTAATAATTAGTAGAACAAATGCAATCCCGTTTGTATTACACATATCACAAGATGCCATAACGCGTAATCTGATAATCGAATGGTTCTAAACTAGATAATACAGCTAGAAACTCGAACTTCTGTTAATAAAGGCTTTACCTCATCCCATTCTGTCCAAGCATTGCCATATTCACATTGTCTGGTCAGCAACTGCCCTGTTCTACTTGCGTAGGCGGTCATTGTGGGATGAAATAACTTTGCGAACTGTGGGATATTCACATTTAAATCGAATTACGAACTTGCACCTGCAGACATCTTATTCCGCGTTCTGTAACTTGGCTGACCGAGAACGGATATATTCTACTCGCCGACAAAGCAGTAGCTCATCCGATTTTACACCCGTCGGACAAAGCATACGTCGATTCTACTTATCACCAGTGAGAATTCATATCGAACTGGAAAAAGGAATCGAATATTGCGCAAACTGGATCTTCGTAACAACTTCATCGAATTTTCTGACCAAATACTACTCTATTTTACTTCATTCGCAGAGAAAAAAATTTATTAAGATTTAAAATCTTGTCGACCTCAAAATAATCGACGCATACAATTTAAAAACCAGGATTTTGACGCGAAATCTATGCTATAATTCCTTTCGACTGCCTAAGCATCGACCTTCTCCACTGAAACTCTTGATACCAAGTAATATATCGTACTCCCCAACATCGTGTCAAACACATTACATAATACAACGTCACGTGAAGACTCGAAGATTAAATTTACGACTAAAAAAATTATAATCTCGAGTTGTCGAATTATTTTTATACGCGTAGAAGTAAAATTAATCGAATTTAATACATTTATCCGGGAAATGTTTCTCAATTCGGAGGTATATCGAAGGTAAATCGTTGGAATAGAAATCGGGTTCACCTATCTCTGGAAAACAGCGTGAATAAAGTACCCTAATCCGGGTAAGAAGATCGGGGCAGAAAATCGGAATGATCGAAGGAGAATCGAGTAACGATTTAAGCCTCGATCCGCCGGTGTCATTCCGTTTGACCCTCATTTATCCTCGCGGTGGGCAGAAGTGGAATATCAAGGGGTGACTCATCCGTGACCTCATTGTGAAAGAAAAATGGGGTCGTTTCCGGCTTCCTCGAGTACGTAAGCCGATCCGTGTTCCGGTGGAACCGGAATTTTAATATTCCATCCAGTCGAATAAATCGTCCTAGCGTAATAATCGCGGGGAATAATTCCACGGGCATCCATCAGCCGGAACTAGCCTCAGAGACCATCTTCGGACCCAATCGCGTGTGAAGCAGCCGGGAATCGGGGATAGCCCGTGAACTTGCGGCTACCCAGCCACGCAACAAGTATGAGGGATGACGCTGAGTGATTTATCCCTCGATATTCACTTTCTTCGACATGATAATGCTCGAACGGATAATTCGAAGCGACATTTCGGGATTGGGACGACTGGAAATTATTTATCGGCGTTACTGCGATTTATTGTTGATTAATTGCGTAATAGTGAGAGATTCTAGTGTGTTGAATTAGTATTCTAGAGAGATTTTTCACAAATTTCACGGTTCTCGACTGTCTTCTCGAGCATTCTTTGCTTCCATTTATTTTTCAAATCAGTTCAGTTTTCGGTTCTGAATTTTCGTGTAATGATTATTAATTACGAGGTAATTAAAAACAAATTATTGACGAAAATTGCGTAGGTTGTGTTGCTTACAGTTTTAACTTTGCGATGTAACTATAAAAGTTCGCGAATTAATTATAGAAATTTGATAATTTGTGATTTTTTACATCTGTTAATTTTTCAGAGCTGAAAAATCGTAGATGGCGCTGATCGAAGTCGAATTGCTATCCTTGTTTACCTTGTTGAAGCGAAATTATTATCAGTCGGTAATTAATTGCAGAATGTAAAGTGAATGGGAAGTGATTGAGTTCTCAGCTGAGAAGCTTTTGTCTAATCGTGTTAATAAATCGTCCTTAATTGTTACTATAGCTTATCGTTAATTGATTACAGGGTATAATATTAATTATTATGAATCCCGCGAGGCTAATAACATTGCAAAACGTTATATCGTTAATTAATTACCGATAATCAGTTGTTTGCATTATTTTAGCTATTGCTTGTTGAAATTAATTAAACCGGTCTTACCCAAATGCAGCAAAAGAGTGCGCATACAGCGTTATTTAGAGGATCCAGCACTGAAATAATTCATAATTCCATTACAGAAATTTTAATTCTATTATACTAAAACCCTTTAATTCCCCTGAGAATATCTCTGCAATATCAGCAGCATAGAAACAATCGAATCTCCAATTTTATCGATATTATTCCAACAATAATTCCATCGATAAACCAACGGGAGCTATTTTCTCTTTAATCAAAAATGAACAAAAGAAACATTAAAAATGGAATTTAATTAGAAATCTAACCATCTTCTATCCAGAAATTTGAACCTTGTAGTTTACCACACTAAATCCTTTTCAAAATCAATACCAATTTTTCCAAATCGCTTTCCTAGCAATCCAAACCTACACCAAACAATCGACTTCCCATTCAATTGCATCTCGAAAGGAAACAACAGATTATCTTAGAACCTGAGCATGGTCAAACGGTCCAATTAATCCTGCTCACCCTATATACCCCTATTTCTGCAATTGTTATCTCCACTTTAACCCCGCTGCTCCAATTGCAAACGCGTTTATTACCGTCGCCTAATTACAAAGATCGAGATCGATTCTTCCGACGAATAAACGTCCGCCGAACAAGCTGCTAGGGTAGCAACGAGGGAAAACAGATTCGCGGGCTGACACGCCATTAAGCGAAACCTCAAACCTTATGGATCTTTTTATAGTCGCCTCTCGGGTTCGAGTGTACTCCATCGTCTGACAGTCTCACGAGAGAGTCCTCGGAGAAAAGGGAAAAGAAACGAAACAGCCGAGCGAATTAGGAAGAAATTAAACGGAGGCGAGATCGTTTCTCTCGTGGCAGGTTCCTGCGATTTTCGTGTCGTTTGTATTCCACGAAAAGAAGACAACGACATGGCCGATTTTAAAACCACCCATCGTTGTTCTACGTTCGCTTCTCTACCCGGTTTCTCGCCAAGTTTCCAAGAGTCGATGATAAAGCGTCGAACTAGCGACTTCTTTCGAAAATCCGTGAGGTTAATGCAGAACTCGTGTAGTTCGAAGCAAGTCGGTCGTTAGAAACGTTGTTTTATTGCCTCCGTGTATTTTTCGGGCCACCGGGCAAGGTCTGGCCTCGTGGGATTACGCTTTTCGACCTTATGTTCGCCGGGGTGTAATTTCGGATGATAATTGTAAAAGAATCCACTGTGATTAGGCTGGTAGTGGTCACTGTTCTCACCCTCGTTGCTAGATTGATTTCAACTTAAAGGAGGTTCTAGGATTTTCTCGCAAGTTCTCGGGAAAGTCTTCGATTTTACATGATTTCTATTTCTTCCGACATCGAGGGTCCCGAGTTAACGAGGGCCTGGTTTATGTTTTAATGACCAGTGCTTCGTGATTTGCTAGGCTCCGAAAAAGAGACAGTTCTTTGTTCGAGTCAACGAAATAGATTTTTCAAAAAATGACGATGTATCTTTCGATCAGTCCTCTGTTGCGCGACACGTCACGAACTTATCTTTTCTTCTATCTATCTTCTTTGCCCATAATTATCCCTTCAAACCTTCTAATAGTATTCCAATCTAAGATAGAACCTGATAGATGATAGTTAGACCGATGACTTCACTAGCAGGCTCCGGGACGAAACGTGTCTCTACATTTTTTCTTTTCCTTTCATCCCTTTCATCACTACTCTGCATACCAAGACGACGAACCATAAATCTCGTCATTGAAGAACGTTCGATCTCTTTCTCACGATGAAGTCCTCCGATTTTTACATATATTTTTACAAATATATCTTCTAGACCTTCCAATAGTATCCCAACCTAAGGCAAGGCCTGCAAGGTAGTCGTAATAATAAATTCTGACACCATCGCAATATCAGGATATTTTTTGGCTGTTACAGCAGCCATCGACTACTGAAACAAGGAACGTACACGTGAGAAAGGAAAAGGGCAATAGGTCGACGAAGATTTCGATAAATCTTTGTCGTCTCGAAGTAATCTCTGGCATCGTTCGGTTCCAATTGCGCTCGCGATTGAAATGGCGTCCGGAATTCTTTTTCGGTATTGTTCCCCGTACACGTGTTACGACGGCAATCACACGGAAGCTGTCACAGGTGATATTGATTTTACAGAGCTTTCGCACAGAGGAAACTGAGCGGCCGCTGTTGTAAAGGGATTTAATTCCCCATGAAATTTTATTAACCACTGCCGAAACTAGTGATAATACCCCTGTGGCCAATGGAGTGTTCTATTAAGCCTGTTAAGGGTAAAAGATTAACCGAACGATCAGAAATCCGATTTATATATTAGCTACCTGTGTAACCTGCCAATCTGTAATACAAATTGCATCAACTATACCTATATTTGACGTCGTTGATCGAATTGTCCTGCTATATTTATTATAACAATTAACGCTAATGGATGAACATTTTATCCATGTTACAAAGCAACACGATATACTCCTCGACGTGTATTTACTATAATTCAATATTTCATAAATTGAACCGTGTAAATATAAGTATCTACGACAATATTTCTATGCAACACTATATTTTCCTTATTTTTCTGCTTCAGTATATATGACGAATTAAAATTAACCCCTTGCCTTACGATTTATCTTTCAACAAAAGCGACACCAAGGTCGTTGGCTGAGCGTTCGATACTGTACAAATCGCAAAGTTCCTATGATTTCTATATGCACGTGCGCGGTAAAATTAACTTTGCAATATGTTTGATAAATAATTACGATTAGTTGATTATTAAACAAAAAAAAAAGTTTTATTGCTGCAAATTGGCCCGACAGCCTTACGACGCCTCTGAGGCGTCATTGTAAGCTAAAGGGTTAATAAAAATAGTAACAACGATGAGAAAATGACTTGATTGGATATAGTATGGTTTCAAAGAATCTTGCGACCTATCCTAATCATTCCAAGTACAATCTTCATTGCCAATGAAAGTCTGTAAATCCGACACCCTCCGCAAGTTGGCTAATTCCAAACCAAATATTTAACAAACGCCACCACCTGACACCCGAAGTGAATTCACCACTCCATATACTGTCTCTCTCTGTGAAGTTTCGAATATCATCCCCATCGAGGAATTTCCAGCCGAAGGAAACAGGCCTGTCCGCAGAGAGCTAAGGGTCCAGATCGAAGGATTAGGGCGCGGTTCGAGAAGGCGCAAGTCGATACGTAATTCGATAACCCCCTGCCTCGGATTTTATCGCGATCCTCTGTAATCTGCCCCTTCGTCCAGAATAGCGCGAAGCTAACGGGTTATTTGGAAAGTAATTTCGTTTCTTCCCAACAGAGAACCTAATTGTATTTTTTCACAGCCCACTTCACACTCAAACCGCATAATCGTTATGTTTGTTAAAAATTTTGTTTGATTCTTTGCGATAGTTTTTATTTGGTACCCTATCAAAGATGGAAAATCGAAAGCGGCATTTTCGGCATATTTTACTGTTTTACTATCGAAAAGGTAAAAATGCAGTTCGAGCAAGACGAAAATTATGTGGTGTGTATGGAGAAGATGTATTGGCCGAACGACAATGACAAAATTGGTTTGCAAAATTTCGTTTCGACAATTTCGATGCTAAAGATGCACCATGTTCTGAAGGGCCCGTTGAAGCCGATGAATACAAAATAAAGGCATTGATAGATGCAAACCATCTAGTAACAACTCGTGAGATTCCTGAGAGGTTAAATTTGTCGAATTCGACCGTTCATGATCGTGTGAAACGTCACTCTAAAAAAATCGTGTTTCATTTTCACCAAAAGAAACGAAATGACTTTCCGAACAACTGATATATCGGTGAGATTTTTCGATGGGTTTTCACGCTTTGAAGAGCCCTCACATCCCGACCTTCGCGCTGTCGGTTGACAGAACAGACGGTCGTCCATTTTGTCCCCGTTCAAGGCTCCCGAGCCAGGGGACGAGGGATTCTCGCCAAGGTCTCGATACGTATCAGCTATCGGGTGTATCGTAACCGTGATCCAGCGAAGTTTCAAAGACTCGTGTGCTGGGAATTGTTATAATAATCACGGTGATGCAGCCGGGTCGTAAAATCGATCAGAAGTCGAAGCTTATGGACGAAGGTGCCGACCCTAGCTTGCTGGAAAGCTCAGTCAGGGCCATATGGGGCGTGCTTTAATACTCTGGGTCTGTGGATAGCTATCCATCGGTAGTACTCCTTCGAGGCAACCGAGTGTCGTGGCTTCGGTATTGCTTGGGTCTTCTCTTTTCCCTCCAACTTTTCTTTTCAACATCCCTTTCCGCTGGCTTTCCAACCAGTCTCTGTCTTTTTTCTATCGCAATTTTCCATTTTTCTCCTTTTTTATTCCATTCCACTTTTCGTTTGCTTCGCTTGTTTCTCGAGGAATCCTTCTCTGTTTCTTTGCCTTGGTACAGTCCTGTTAGATCTTTTTATTACGGAAATTCTCTCTGCTGGATGATGTCTTTATCGTGCGGCTGTTCTTTTTATCACTAGCGCAGTATCAGGGAAATACACGAAGAACTCGTAAAAGAGAAAGTGGCTGGTAGGTAACGAGGTACAGGAGAACCCATGGGTCTGAAGGCCCAGCTACAAGGTCGAGGTCCTATTGGAAGAAAGAGGGTACGAGAGAAAGTAAAAACGTGGTGAGAAAGTAAGAATGACTATAGTCAACCACCAAAATAGTGGCAAAAATTATGATAAGTGCTATCGTTTCACTTAGATTTTTTTGCAAAGAATTGCAAACGTTTAACTCTCTTCGCGATGAATTGCAAATGGTATTTCAATGGTTGGTTTTTCTTTCTTTCTTCTTTAAAAAAAAATAGAAAATGGTCTGAAAGACTTCGGTTGCGTAATGTTTCTCCACCTTTGACATAATGTTTCATAGTGTTTCGTTTAGCGACGAGGCCCACCGTAGCGAAAGGGTTAAAAAGGGATGTTTCTGCCAAAAAGAAGGATTAACCCTTTACACTCGACGATCTTTTCGTTAAAGAAAAATGATAATTCGAAGAATTTCTGCCATTAAGTCGACGATATTTTGAAAATAGTAAATAAGATATTTTATAAACAATTAACACGTGGAATTATTTTATTTCGACATTCCGCGCGTTGTTAGTTCATTTTTAATTTGATATATTAATTGAAATCTATGTTTAGAATCTGATTAAATGGTGTATGAGGCTCGCTTCTCGAGTGCAAAGGGTTAAATTGACGAGACACGCTGGTAGCCAGTCGTTACAAAGTTGCTAGTTGTTGTTTTAAGTTGTTTAAGTTGTTTTTAATCCACCGAATAGTTCTAGGCTAGTTAGTTCTTCTTTACTATCTCAATTATAAACCTGAAATTCTGTTAAACTATTCCACACTAGAATTCTCCTATTTTTAATAATCCCCAAGAGAGCCGCCACTCTTAATTCGCTTTACCTCTCTTCTATACACCTTTCCCTTCCATAACCAACAATTCCTTTCTCCGGTTGTCTTTGGAGCTCTTCTTTAATTGCTGGAATTCCTTTCTTGATACCCCTTTATACCGCTCTGCCAGCCTCCTTTTTGCCGCTGGAAATTTCTCGTTCTTTTAAAAGCCGGATTTCTCTTCCCGCTATTAGAATCCCCCTAGAATCCTCTTCCTTGGCGAGATTACTTCCCTGAAACGTGGGAATTTATTTAAGTCCCAATTTCATCGCGATAGACCGCACCACGACCCCGGGGAAGATATTGCCGAAGGGAAAGCCAGGGTAACGTGATAGATTATTTCCTACCAGCTATCCTGGACGGACACTCGCGAGAGCAAAGCTAGCAGAGAGAGAGAGAGAGGGAGACCATCCGAGGAACTCGCGGGATAAGTCAAGACGGGACGACGCGAATAATTTCGAAGAAAGTGACACACCCTGGCACCCTCGCTGGACCATTGGGAGTTGAACTAAACCGCAGTGACTGGACGTCATTGGCAGATAGCTGGCCAAGAGGGAGCAGCAAAGTGGAGGTTCGACAAACAAGCCACTGATAGGAACTGAAGGCTCAGGAATTAGTTAGAAGCATCCTTGAAGAAAGGAACAGCAGTTCGCTGCCTATCCATCTATGGTGGAGAGAGAGACTCCATGATAATCGATATACTTAACCTGGAACAGGATCAATCCGAATCTTTTCTCCTTTCATGGGATAGAATAGATCCTAATATTTGATTGTTCGGGAAGGTGGTGCATGTTCAACGTCGATCGAACAATCTTAAACGAAATTTTGCAAACCAATTTTGGCATTGTCGTTCGGTCAATATATCTTCTCCATACACATCGCATAATTTTCGCCTTGCTTCAACTGCATTTTCACCTTTTCGATAGTAAAAGAGTAGAACATGCCAAAAATGCTGTTTTCGATTTTCCATTTTTGATAGGGCATTAAACGAAAACTATTGCAAAGAGTCAAACAAAATTTTTAACAAACAAGCCTTACTATATCAGCTGTCAAAATGTATAATGATTATGAGGTTTAAGTGTGAAGTTGGCTGTGAAAAAATACAATTCCTCTGTTGGGAAAAATCGAAATTACTTTCTGAACAATCCAATATAAAATCCATATCACACTTAATTCACTATATGTATTCTCGTTCTTTCATAACATTTTAAATTCGCTCATGCTGATATTCTATGTAAGTACACTCGTCCAATTCAAACATTACTCTTTTATTACAGCGATATATTAGGTCGTCCCATAAATTCGTGCCGATTTTTACTTTTACCATTTAAAATTATACGTCGAATAAACCTTTAAATATTAAGAAAAAATTTAGTCGCCCTTTTGTTCTACGACTTCNAAGTGTGATGTTGGCTGTGAAAAAAATTAGGTCTTCTCTTGAGAAAAAGCGAAATTAATTTCTGGTTGCAAATAGGGAAACCGAGTAAATTCACGCAGAAAGTAATTTTTACGAGAAGCACAGGTTATTAATTAAACATTGTAATATTAATCAACAACAAAGACACGTTACTCTTTCCTATAGCTGTATTTCTAATAATCCTGAACTGTCAGTTGTCACGTTGTCTTTTTTTTTCGTTGACGGCACTTTGGCGCGAAATTCAAATCTCGCGCGAATCTTGGGACACCTTATATAAGTACCCTTGCAAGTCTACACCTCGATTGACCGTTAATAAGGTTTACTTCCGAGACGATGCTCGTAATAACAGGATAGTTAAGCGAGAACTCGCGAGGAACGTGTTCTATTGGTGACGAGTGCAAGATGGTGGTCACAGTGGGAATTGCAAAGTGCATAAGCGTGATATGCATTAATCGTTGCATCGTTTGATCCTCCAGGGCCTGGGAAGATAATCAATGAAACCATAAACGCTTTATATCGGATGATAATAAATTATTTATAAATTAATCGCGTAATGAAGTTCGTAGATCAAGAAATCCTGATATAGTATAGTTTATTTGGTAATTTAATTTAATTTGGCGCGATTAATCTAAATAGAATTACAATGAGGAAAAATATGTGGAGAAAAAGGTAAAGTGTTTTTAAAAAGTTTTTTATATTTATGACGCTGAGAAAAACGCGTTCGTAGAAGAAGAGGACTCTGGGAATGGAAGAAAATATTGCTACAGTGGTGTTTGTGGAACAAAAGCTAGTCCCTTTACCCATGGATTTTATACTTGCTTCCATTGCAAATTTCACTCGTACATAGAGTGCCATGGAAACACTGTGTTAAGGTAACCATGTAGAAAATATAAGAGAATATCAATGATCCCTGAGAAGCAGCACAAAGGCATTTCTTTGTAACAGTACATATTCAGTTTCAAACCCCCAGAGCCCCTTCTTCATTTTTTTTTTTTTCTTCTTTTGCAAACACTGCGAGATACAAAAGGTACAGAGAAATACTGTGATGAAATCAAGGAAAGGAAACATCGAAATGTACACGAAGGCACGTATTATCTTTTCTCTTAATAATTGAATAATTTCGTAGGCTCTGTGGTTGGGTTAATTTGTCAAGAATATTTACATTTATTAATTATTTTGAATGTCCTCGTATTTTCGTAAAAATATATTCCCTTTGGATACGAGGATAATTGAAATATCTGCGTGAATTAAAAGTATCGGGACAGAACTTGTCTTATTCGAAAATTCTAATTAAAAACGCTAGCTTCTTCGCCTAAGCTGAAATACATAGTTTTACAATTTTTAATCGAGTAATTCTTCCAGACAGCGTTTTAAAAAATGCTACATTTTATCTCGTCGCAAAGCTATGCTACATAATCTATAAAAATTTTCAATTTTTATTGGAATAATTATTTCGGAATTGCCATTCTATAAATTCGCGATTCATAATTTAGAAATGTAAAAATGAAGAAATCGTAAACTTTCTTCACTTAACTTCCTTCCCTAACTTTCTTCGCGTCCTTAGACCAAACAGATTATTGTTACAGTTATAGTATCTTAAAATATGCATCTCCGTGATCAGAATAAATAATATCGAATACAATTTCAATACGTCTCATAAAATCCTGAAGCATCAGCTTAAGATCCTTATAGGAAAAGTGTGTTTGCTATCAAGTAGTTCTTATACCAGAATACTATAAACGCCCGAAGCCTTAGACCGACTTTCCTTAACACGGTGAATAATAAATAAAGGAAAGTCTGGCGAGCAGCAGGGAGAACGAAAGGAGCAACACGAGGTGTCTATGTAATCGTCGGAAAATTAGTTGGGACACGGCGGAAGTTGTTCCAATTTGCTAGGTTCCGCGTGAAATCTTGCCTCTGGTAGCCTAAAATTGGGCCGACGGAAGATAAAGCGTCGGCACGCGATTGTTCGCAGTTTCGCCATGAATCCCGAAGAACCAAGGGCGAAGCGCTCCCCAGCCCGTGATTAACCCTTTCAGCGCTGAGTTGTGCGACGTTAAGTGTGTGCTACTAGCTCTCCGCTTTTTACAGCTAACCAGCAAAGACAAAACACGCGCCGGGTAGTTTAACCGAGGGACAAATGTACACTGATAAGCGCAAATCCCAAGTTAGCAAACGTGTAACTCGATTTCTCAGCAAACATGCGATAAATGAACGTAGGAATGGAACGAGTACGAGTCTGAAAAAATATTAACACGAACTATTCGTTTGTAATGTAGACATATTACAAGTACAATTGGTATTAATTAATATACTTTCATGAAAATAAAGGAGCATACATAAGAGAACCTGTTTTAATAAAATACCTGTATGAGTTTTACCAAAAACATAATTTCAACAATTGCGAATAGAAAATAACGAATCATTTTCACTCTCATCGTAGTTCTAGTGTTCTAGAAAAGACTAGTAAAGATCATTTGATTCTAGTAACGTTCTAGTAAATAGCATTTGCGACCTAGAACGTAAGTGACCGCGTACAAAAGTCGATTGTAAGGGATATTTATGACAAAATGAGGGCGTTAAGTGCTATCAAGAGCGTGAGAATGAAAGTCTTGCATACGTACTTATTACTGTCATTCTATTAATGAAGTTTATTTTATTATATTAAGCATTAGAATATTATTCTAGTCTACTCCAAATAGATCCTACATGAATAAAGTCCACTGAAGTCTCTCGCTCGAGAAACCTCAAATATCGCTTGTCAAATTTCCAAATCCTTTTTAAAAATCCTTACAATTCTCGATTGCATCGTGATACTGTTCAACTTGTGCTTGATCCCTGCTTTGATTAGTTGAATTCTATAGAAAGTAATTTTTAAATGTTTTAATTTCGAAGTGTCAATTATTTGATAACAAAACTTTTTTCTGGTATCCACATCTGTCGCTAATTTAATAAAAAGTGTATCATATGAGGTGAAGAAACGTGTGAAATGTATCTCGAGAATTCCATTGTAGATGGCGCGTGTATCTGGAGTCAGCAAAATGGCGAAATTCAGGCACGGAATGGCACCTCGATGAATCGCCGGTTAATTGCCAGTTTGTCGACGTCCCGACGGTGTATCGGGGCTTTGCAAAGCTCCTTCCGATGGTTTATGCCAGCTTGGCGAGCTGTTTAACGAGAAGAAATTGAAAGACGTGCCGGATGACGGAGATTTACCCGTTACTTATTACTTACGCGTTGAAACGACTCGCGGCAGATGATTTCGAGGCAAATTACCGGGAACGAAGTCGCGAATTTAAGGGAAACTGCCGGGTTATTCCACGCCTGGCAAATTTCTCGAGTTCCCTCCGTCCTTTCCCTCCTCTCTTCTATCCTGCCCCCTTTTCTTTTTCCAAGTGTAAATAGACTTTAGGTGCGAAGAAAAATGGCCCGCGGCGGCGAAGAAGAGGAAAGTGGTCGGAGTTGAAAGGCAAATTTTGAGTTGATTCGAGGCGAGTTAACGATGATAAAATGAGAAGCAGAGGAAAGTAAAGTGGTTCCTTTTGATGCGACCATTTTTTTCATTTATCCTCGTTCCCGTGCACTTGCGTTTTTCCACGTTTCCTCCTTGAATTTAGACACCGATATTTAATCCTGTAATAAACTCGATATTTTAGTGACATTTAAATCTTCGAATGTATCGACAAATATTCTGTTTATCGCGAACAGCAGTCAATATTCCTCTGTCGAAAATTTCTCATTCAAATTAGAAATCTTATCGATGATTTGACTATTACAATACATCTTGCAACTTTTCAAATTAAATAGTAACGCGATTAAAAGATATACAAACTTTTGAACACTTTTAAGCACAGATTATAGGATGAACTTAATCGTTGATTGTGTTTGACAGAATTTAATCTCAAAAATAATTAAAGAAACTTCGCGAACCTAGCAATTCGGCATGAGCTTTAATTAAGGTTCCTAGAAAATAACTGTACTAACAGAATAGCGATTAACGTATCGTAACTCCATCTTCAACAACGGTGGACATCCACAAGCACAACGTTAACAGATTCTTGGATCACCAGCCAAGGCTCTCCTTAATTAGAATTCCCCAGCGTAGTCCTGTCTGCATATTCCACAGACTTGATCATGAATTGATCATGAGCAAATTACGAAAATTAGCTCTCGGATACTATATACAACATATGAGAAACCTGTAAAAAATTCTGAATACAGAAACCTGTGAACAAATACAAAAACCTTCTCTCCGATTTATTACTGGATTTAAATTTAAAATCCTCTGAACTGTTAATAAATTCATAAATTAAAAAAAATTAAAATTAAAATTAATTCTCGAATATTTCCGTGTTACCCGACATATTCCAATAACATTTTTACCATTTACATTTTTATATCAAAGACACAACAATTTTGATTCGACTGTGCCACTAAAGTGACAGATATTAAATTTCTGAAAAATGCAGAAAGTGGGTCAAAACTCGAAATATGGTACGAAAATATTCTCATAGACGGAATAACTTATTGCAATAGCGTTTAAACCGATAGAATTCGTCACTGCCGGATAGATAAGGCCCTTTTCTCGGAGAAAAATTCGGAAGTTGCTGGGCCGGATGCGTAATATCGCGAAGTTTATCGGTATTCCTGAGGAACATGTCCACGGGATATAAGAAGCCGAGGAAAAGGCATTCCGCTTCAGCCTGTGGAATCCCTGGATCGATTCATAATCACGACCTGGCCGCATCCCTCCTCACGGAAGACGGTTCTACCCTTTCCATTTGCCCGCTCCAACTTTTCCTTCTCCTCTTTCGAGCATCGGTGGCATCGTTGCTCGAACGATTACGCTGAACAGCGGGACATAAATCTTCGAAAGGATCCTTGGAAAATATCTACAAACCTAAAGGCACGCTGGGTCGTAATTATTCGTCACGGGAAGTCGAAAAGAAGCGAAACGAGAGGCTTCCCTCTGTGATACATTCGAAAGCTTTGTGCTTGTAAACACTGTAGCTAGCAAATAGGTTAAAACGACTGGTTTCAGACTTTTTATTCTTAATTTGCAATTAGTAGAAACGCGTCTGAATTTTTTATTTTTATTTTAATCAATATTCGACTTCTCCAGATATTTTAATATCAAATATTCGAGAATGAATTTAAGACCTATAATAATGTACCAATAATTTCGTAGTAACGGATTGTTCCGCGACTTTTTACTTCGTTTATATTACATAGAATAATATAAGAAGATTCTTGCAATTGGATTATGATTTATTCATAAAAAATTTTTGATATTTAGTAACAACGTTGATATTTACTTTCGTAAGTTGCTGTTATTTTTCGCAAGAACCTAAAACCCGAATTCGGCAAATGAAACGATTTCTAGCTAAATTAAACCATATACAAGCTACCACACACCATACACCATCGCAGTGAAAGCTTCTTAGCACCATAGTCTGTCGCCAATTAAATTTCCATCGAGCGACTTGAAAACGCGTCGAATTCTTCGATTTCACTAGTTGCTGATTTTGTTCCTCGATCGAGGGAAAGCAACGGGGGATGCGAATCGTAATTTAATCAGAAACTCGCAGCTATCTATTAATCCCGGTTCGCTTAACCGACTATTCTAGATAAAAAATTGGTCAACGAAGCCTGAGAAAATTTACGAGCTTTTTTCTCCCGCCGCGTTTCCCCCCGACTTCGACCAAGAGAATGGAATTGCGAGTCGGAACATCTCGCGAACCCAACATCCCTGTAATTACTCTCTTCTCGTAGTTAATTACGATTTTCGCGTTTCACTTCTTTCGTCTCTCGAGGGCTGCGATCGTTCGCTAAAAAGCACACGCGAACGCGCCAACCGATTCGCGAACGGATGATGAATGGCGATCGCGGTTCCGGTAGTTTTTAATTTCATAACTCTTCAATCTCGATCTTGGCGATGAAATTACACGAATTTTTATGTCTCTGATTTTTCTCTAAAAGTTTCTAGAATTTTTTAAGTAGAAATTATCGACGACGGATTTATATTTCGAAGTGAGTCACCTTCTAAACAGAAATCTCAGCAGGAAAATAAAAACGTGTATTATTCAAATCTGTATGGGATTAATTTAATCTTCTAGTTCGAATTCTTGAATTGAAATAAAATTTTTAAAAATGTCTGAGATTGCTACTTGAACGAATTTAATTTATTCTCAACCCTTTTTTTCTCCTAATCTTCTGGATATTGGAATATTCTCTTCTCTTATAATATATTCTGTTTATAATATATTCTTGACACCCGATTTTCTAATTTTTTCGAGACTCTAAAAATTCGCAGAGGCCATGGAATCCTCGTTGAGTACCACTGGAAGCCTCTAACAGCGTCACCTAATTCACAGTTAAAACCTAGCTCGTTATTATGCCAACAATGCTACATGAATTTCCAAAAACGTGAAAAATCTCGTTAGCCGACCTGCGGCTTTTTTGGTATTCAAAATTTTCCTGGAATTTCCTCTAATTTGAAGCGGCTACCCGAACCACACCTCCTGACCTAAAACAGTCGACCTTACAGACTGACGAGACAATTCGCTCTCGGATCAAAATGGAGGAATGTGCATAAACGTCTGTCATTATTTAGATCGTTATTTCCACACGTCTACTCCAGGTACACGACTCTCCTGGAAGATGCATAAACGTTCTTAGCACGCTGGAGCATCGCGTCGGTGATTTCCGGCCGACCTCGACGTATCCAATTTCCGGTCGACGAGAAAAAGGAGTCTGCGTGCCGATATTTCCGATTACGCCGATCAGGATATCAGGAAATGATTCCCTCGGCCGAGCAGTTGATGGGAAAATTCAAACTAGGCGGTCTTACGGTCTTACGGACCCTCGTATGGTGATATTAGGGCTGGTAAATGGGCCAGGGACGAGTGAACCCGGTAACAAGATGACAGTAATAACGTTGTTGGGATGGTGGAATTTATTTGACGTGATAGATGACAGATATGCTAATACAAATTTTTTGACAAATTGTTTTTTACCCGGTGGTACAGATAAACTAAATTACTAAAATTTTGTATCAAAGTATGCATGATTAACACTAAGCGTACCAAGCAGAATCAAACGACTCCTTTCAAAATTTACTTTACATCATCTGATTATCCAGTTTCTCGTTTTTCTCGTAGTTTATTTTTTATAGCGAAAAATTCTTTACTGGAAATTATATTCGTGGTAAAAATAGGTAGATGCAAGAGACCAGAACTGTTATTGTTTACTATTATTGTTTACTGTTACTGTTAATACTGTTACTGTTAATAAAGTACGATTCTATCGTGTAAACTTTAAGCTTTTGACTATTTGGAATTTTTATTTTGGAATTCCTTTATCTTGATTTCTTTTTATCTGATGATATTAATTATTAAAATTTTGTGACAAGTCAGAAGATATGTTGGTTTCGGTTAGGTTACCAATGGAGATAGTCATTTGATAGAGTTTGAAGTATTTAATACAGTTCACCTTGTTAGGGTCGTTACTGATGAGTATCGAAGGGTCGAGTTTAGGTTGAGATTGACCTTAGGAAGTTGACACATTCGTGGAACGCATCCTGAATTTTTCCAAGCTTCGACGATCGCTATTCCAGGAGAGCACCATAAACCTAAGCTGTCTCCAGGTCTCTCTAGATTGGATCGAGGGACAATCAGATTCTAACTTACTTCAGAAAAAGTTTCCGACTAGAACCTTTCCGAATCGCTGGCTTCTACGGTTTTCGAGAGAAAGGACGTTCGATTAAGTTCGTTGAATATCGTTATTATTCCGCTGGCTAGTATTTCATTGGCTTATCGGAGTCCTGTCTGCAATTCGACGTTCCTACGTTATGTTAGCCAGCGTGCAATTTGGAACAGAGCGTAGAATAATTATCACGAGTACGTGTCAAATACTCTTGAAATCTCGATACAGCTTCGAGCTTTCCACATAATTGCATGCCTAAATAATTAATGAGATGGCAGACGCAAAACACGGTAATTAGCGAGTTATTCATGAAACGCAATAGGACCAATCCCGAAATTCTGTTCAGCGTTTCGCTTTGCCAGTAGATTCTTTCGTTAGCGTTTCATTATCGCGGAATCTTATTATAAACATAGTTTAGATAATCAGTCGAAAGAGCAAAAGAATTTCAAACAATTGAAAGAAAATCTTCTGACGTTAAAAATACGTGCTGTTCGTAAAATGAGTAAATTTCACGACACACATCTAATATCTAATGCCCAATATAACGACAATATTATTATTATAAAAATTTTATAAAACGATATTATTATAAAATATTATAAAACGATAATTGTCCTCACAATTGTCCCAAACTTCTAACGAATAATCCTCGTATACGCCAAAATAAACCCAAGATGAACTGAACGAAGACAAAAACCACGAAGTCTAAAGATCAAAAGAATGTCAAACAATTCGAAGAAAATCCTCTAACGTAAAATGACTAAATTTCACGATTCTCGCCTAATATTCAATGCCCAATTTAATTATATCGTTCTATCGTTGAATAGAAAATTAGCATTGCAGATATGGATAGCGATCTCCTTCCTTCGACTATAAAATTTAATCTAAAATATATCCAACTAAACCTCGATTACCTAATCCTCCAAATCTCGCGATGGTCGCAAACTCCTAATCCACAACAAACTCCCTCTAAACTGAACGAAGAGAAAATGCAACTCACCGGTAGAGCATCCTCTCCTGACGGTCAGCCTCCCTATAAATCTTGTAGTACATGGCGATCATGATGATCCCGGGTAGCCAGAAGCTGACGCTGGAGCTGATCACGGCATAGAGTTTGTTCACCTGGAACACGCACACGTCCGGATAATTCCTGCGGTACTCTAGGTGCTTCTCGGTGGTGTACCATCCGGCGAAGATGGGCAGGAAGCTCATGACGGTCGGTGAGCACCAGACCACGCTGAGCATGGTGCTCAGCCGAAGGTTAGTCATGATCAACGGATAATCCAACGGCTGCACGATCGCGTAATAACGATCCACGCTGATGCAGCAGAGGTGAAGAATAGAAACGGTGCTGAAGAACACGTCCAGGGAGTTCCAAACGTCGCACATGAAGTAACCGAACAGCCATCTTCCGGAGAGTTCGACGGAGGCGTTGAACGTCATGGCGAATATGGCCACCAGCATGTCGGCCAGTGCCAGCGAGACCACGAAGTAATTGGTAATTACCCGGAGCTTCCTGTGCCTCATTACCGACACGATCACCAGCAGGTTGCCAAAGAGGGCGCAGAGGATGATGAAACCCATCACGGTGGCCTTCATCGTCAGGAGAAGGACCTGTTCTAACTCGTGGCTGTTCTTGTGGACGTAAGGGTTGCTCGAGCGATTCGATTGGCCCGTGTCTATCAGCACCGTGGACAGGTTAGGCAGCTCTGTAGCGTTGCTTGGGTTCTCCTCCATCGTTTCGTTCAACTCCATCTTTCAGAGGTCAGGCCTTCCTGCTGGGTTTGTCTTCCGGGTTCCTTGGTCTGGTTCCGTTACCGCGATTCAGCACGCTGCGCGACGCCCTCTTCCGCTTCTTCGACGTCCTCGTCGACGTGGTACCACGGGAGATCCTGCCAGGCCATTGAAGAACGGAAATGAGCTTTTGGTTTGGTCGGCTAATCGAGGATGCCACGGTCGCAGGAGTTGGATGTCGATTGCTGCTCGGATATGTCCGTACCAGCTTCACGGACAGACATTTTCTCCGGGTTAACTCTAGTCGAATCGAGATTCTTCGGCAGATTCTTTGGAGACGTTCCAGCAGGTACGTGCCACGGATCGAGTTTCACGCTGCCGAGAGACGTGAGGCTGCTCCGTCCTCTCTTTGGTCATCCTCGGCTCCTGGAATTGCAAGAGACCAGAGGTGAAGATGATTACGATGTGCGACGTGCTCTCGCAAACGTTTGGCGAAATTTCCCGTCGCCTTTACTCGTTAAAGATCGGGAAATTTTATTTATCTTGAACGCAATTTATTTCCCTACTTTTATCCCTTTCCATTCCGTTTCTGCGAAATTCCGGGTAATAGATATTTACTACTTGTTTCGTCGGTAACGAGTATCGTAAGCCTCGGATTTTTATTTTCACTCGCAGCTCGCGTATGGTAATATTTTTTAATTCCTGTTCGAAATCGATCCTGACGTGCTCGTTCGTTTAATTGAAATTTCTTTGCTCGTCCGCGTGGATTGTTCTAATAAACGGAAATTAAAAATTTCGAAATAATCGGGGATCAACGCTGTGTTATTTTATTTTATTTTTTTTTTTTTT
>NIJG01000029.1:2042452-2052878 GCA_002201625.1 Euglossa dilemma
TTTCCATTTTCGGGCGTTCGACGTTGAAAAAATGCGGGAGAAATAATCGTCGTCGAATATCGGTGATTGTTATTGACAATTGGACAGTCAGCCGTTTGCAGAATTCGCTCGTGCTCGTCGGTCGACGAGAAAATTAAATTTCGAATGGAACTGGGATTACGGGAGAATTGCCTGGAACAATACCTTGACGAAATATATAAATAAGCAAAGCTGATCGGAAGATCGCCGATTCCGAAAGGATTGCAACGTAAAGCAAATATTGTTCGTCGCGGTTCGTTGGACACCCGTCGAAATTGCTTTGGAAAAATCGTTACGTGGCTACCTGGCTCGCGCAACGCGCAACCGACCAGGTAATTACGATTCTCTTTCTTCTTGAATTAATTAATCCGATGCAAGAATAATATCGGCGTGCGTGTAAAAAAATTCAAGAATAACATTTCCGGTTCTATTATTGAGAGTCACGTAACGATGTGGTTTCGATGGAAAACATAAAAATAGCGCTGGGAGGAACAAAAGTAGTACAGGTAAATAATAAATATACTACGTAACGTAGCAAATATAAATAACCTCACGAATAACAGGAAATATTTCGATCGAATCGCGACGGGAAATTTTCCAAAAATTAACCAAATATCCATAAACGTTTGTTATCGATATAGAGCAAAAATATTTGATATTAAAGCGTTTTATAAAAGTCTGAAGCTGCCAGAAATACCTCGAAAAGGCGCGGTATCGTTTTTCACGAAGAGAAACGGATGGGATTATTCGAAGGGAAGAACGCAAGAACCTAGGAACGAGAATTTATCTCTAATCAAATGAGAAATGCATCTAAAGTCATATTTTTCTGGCTGGCGGAGGAAAATAATGTTATCGAGGAAACATCAACTCTTCTGGGAAATTAAAATGCAACCCTCTTGGCGGATGAGTCGGAGCATGGGAAAGCGGGAATGAAGGAAGAACCGGCTTATATTGTACGTGCTACTTATTCGGCTATTTGCTTTCCTCGATTAAGCGCCTGTCTATCATCGACTTGACTGCATTTTAATTGCACGCGTTTCGCTGCACGTCCATCTTCGAGACGGGACAGAAGCAGAATACATTCTTGCCGGAGTGATCGTTCAAATGCAAATACCTCGCGATGGTACTCCAAGATTTAGACTGCCGATAAATAATGCATCGTACAGCTTGAACGAACGTTGCGCCGTGTATTGTTACGAATGGTACGAACGACTGATATAATTCTTTATTTAAATACCCTATTTAAGAGGAACGCTTGTTTTTCGTTTATACGAAAATAATCCGAAAAGGATAAATTGCGTTTTCTATATTATATCATTAAGAGTTACGAAAGCTGCATAAACTGATGAAATTTTGATATATATATATTGTGCTTTAAAGTAAATGATATCGTAGCAGCAGATTCGCTTCATGAATGCACTGGAAATGAATTTTAAATTAAGTTTCGATTGCTAATTAATTTGAAATTTAATTCCAGTTCGAAATTAAACCTAACCGTCTACTTTTACTTTCGCTATTTCGATCAACAGCACCGAGTGAATCGACCTCATAAAACATCTCTCCTGCTTCTCTCTTCTCAATTAAATCCCATTACGATTTAATTACCTCCACTATTTTCTTCCACATCACCTTCCACCGGTACAACACCGTGTGGTGCAACACGCTGTACAACAAATTTGAACTCGTTCTATAATCTACGATACCTGCAAATATTCGTGAAATGAAAATAGCTCATCAGACCCGTGGTCTCGATTTTTTATATATCGCAAAAATGATGAGAAATTTCTCTAAATTACTCGTAACTCGAAACGGTATCGATACATAAATACATAAATTTTTAATATAACGTCATTAAAGAATAAAATCCTATCTAACTTTCGAAACAAGAACGGACGTTCTTACTTTTTATATAACACTTCGCTTCAGTAAAAAGTTAAGCGTTTCTAGGAAAACTCGCGACTTTTCCAAGCTTAATAAAAGGCTATAAAACTGAAATAAATTCTGCGAAAATTACCTAATGGAAATTACGGATTAAAATTCGTGTTAAATCGGTTAATCGGTCGATCTACGCCTTGTTTAGTCGAAAACTACGTAGACCCTTCTAAAATCGTTGGGAATTATACGAATCATCTTACTGCTTCGTGAAAATCGAACGATTGCGTTTTTCCCGACGACTTCCGGGAACGGAAGCACCGGAAATCACGCCAACGCGATGGCTCTGATCCCGCGAGATGATCGAAAATTTATTCATAAATTCCATTTCCGCCTCGGATTTCGTTTAATGAAGCCAATTACGGGGGTGGTGTTAAATCGACGTCGTTGATCAATGACCGGCAGAGTGAAAAATCAGGGATTTCCCGTGTTTTTCAAAGCGAATCGCGACGCAAGGGTTTTTATTTCTCGCCGGAAATTCGAGCAGGAAATATCGTTACGTTTATACCACTGTACTCTTTGCGAGAGTGTTTCCGTTTTTAACGTTTGACGTTGAGGGCTGTCTGGAAATTATTTTTTAACATAGTATATATCCCGTGAAAAATAGAAGAAAATGTAAAGAATTACGTAGAATTTTATCGATAGAGAGTTTTGTGCGATATGACAGGTTTTGTGGTCTTTTTGATACAACGTTTTTATCTTTTTCCATTCGTGGCAGAAGTTTTAATGGTTTTTTAGATTCGACGTGTATTAATTTACTTGAGAATGTTATTTACTGCGGAATATTTTTCATCCGACGACGAATGGACGCAATCTTTTTATATCGGGGAACGCGATAAATTTATTTCTCCATGTTAATTCGATTTCGGTGTAGTTTTGTTATTCGATGATTTTTCCCTGCTTTTCTGATACAGTTCGTTATCCTACGAAAAGCTAAATAGCCTTTCAAATTTTCCCTGGACTGCCGCTCTGACATTTCCTAAAATATGGCGCGCTTCTCTCCTAGCGATAGTTCAATTTTCCATTAGCGTTCAATTGCTTTGGCAATCGTCATTTTTCAACTGCTTCCTTCTCCCTCGAATGTTACACGACAGCCCAAAAATACTCGAATTTCGTTCTAATTCGTGTCTTCGACGTACCGTGAAATATTCCACATCTATTTCCGTAGATGAATTCATACATTTTAAGACATCAACGACGGACATTCAAAACTTCGAATTCTACAACGAGGAAATGAAAGATTTCAATTGATAATTAATAATTGAAATATTGAAATAAATGATTATCTGCTGATAACTGAAAATAGGAATTATTATATGTATATGCCACCTTAAAGAAATAAATAAATAAAATTATTTACTATACTTGGAAAATAAATTCTCCGGTCGCAGATATATAAAATATAGAATTTCATTAATAATATTATTTTTAATAACAAATTTATTACTTGATATTAACATATTTTACTCGCCAATAAAATACTTAATTTATTCAATAAGAATATTTTTTTATAAACTATTGGGAGGAAGCTGGAAAAAATCTTTACTTTATTCGTGAAAAGCTCGTTGCGAGTGAAACTCGACACTACTTAGAGGCTATGAAAATTGACCTACCCGAAGCCACTACTCCTGGAATCAGAATTTCTCCAGCAAATACACCGTGGCTCGATCCTCTGCAAGAAACACGGATCCCAATCAAGAAGAACCACCGATAATTCGATAACTTCCTCCTCTCCTAATTGCCGTGTACCTTTATCGAAAAACGAAGATCCTCCAGTTTTCCCAACGATTCAAACAAATCAACGTAAAACTTCCAGAAATTCGCAGGAAAACCTAATCAGTCACGAAGGAAATTGGATTCGCTCGATTCCCGCTCATTTACCAAAGAAACAGATCGGTTTCAATTAAAATTCTATCAAGAATCGAATAAAAAGAAATGTAAGCTTGAAAATTCGAGGAAAACCGATAAAATTTAATGGAAAAATGACGATAACGGTTCGACGACTTCGAGGAAGGGCTAATTGCAGCAAAGTCTGGGTAAAAACGCAAACACCTTTCAATCTCTCTTGGAATCGAGGCAACCCAACCTAAATCTTTCGCAAGCTCGCGGCGAATAAAGATGTAATCGGTCAGAAAGGGAATTGGATTCGCTTAATTCTTGCTCGTTTCCCGGAGAGACGTGTTGATTTTCATTCGAGCTCCGTTTGAAATCCGGTTTACCCGGCAGAATCCGCGGAGAATTCGAAATAAAATATAAATACGGGCACGTAGAGGGCGCGTTGTTACACATTTGGACAGGGGCGTCTTTATGCAAGTTTCCTCGAGGCAAAGGCGCTCGTGTCGAATTCGTAATAGGAAGACAATTTCCAAATCCCCGGGAATGGGGAACATTTCGGGCATTCGGATTCGAATTCACGATATTCAGAGGTTCGTTGCGTCTCTGGGCAATCGCTTTAACTACCGTGGCCAACGACGCCTTCTCTTTTCCCTCTGGATTCCCTATTGTTCCTCCTTATTCTCCAATACCAAGATCTCGTCGTAAAGGCACCTTTTCGCTACGAGAAATTATTACATCCCCTATAACGTACATTGCAATACGTATTAATATGCATTAAACGTTATAATTCTCCGAATTATTAACTTCAACGTACGATATATAATACTGTACATAAACTGAGAAAGTTTTAATAAAAGTTAAAAGTGCATTTATTTTTAACGAGCAAATGAATAATACCATATCACGTACTTTCATATAAATTAAAAATATAATACGATATAACCAAAATAAGAATAAGAAAATAATAAGAATAAAACCGAGTGGAATATTTGAAATAAAAAAATGTCCATGGAAATAATACGTAATGGTATTATATCACGAATATTACAGTATTCATCCCCAAAGGGTAACCACCCTATTTCAAGCTAAAAATTCAAAAGTTTCCATATAAAAGTCGTACGCTCGAGTTTAAAAGTGTCGCGTAAAATAAATATCGAATACTATAGCGATCTGCTCGCGGGAAGCTCATTGTAAGTGTCGCGTAAGCTTTCGAATTTTCGAATTTGATGGTTTCTTAAGGTTTCGTAAGCGTCTTAGAGCCCGGAGATGGGTTCCCAGTTTTGGTAATTGGAGTGATAAGACGGCGCTTCGAACGGCGTTGTGTCGGCGATTAAATCGGGGCAGGGTATTAAACGCGGTCGAGCTCGTTAATGGAAAAATTGCTAAAGCTCGGGCACGGGGTAAATTTTCATTAAGATCGCACCCCGAAGCAAAGACGCTGCGGCAATTAGAAGATTCGTACGCCGGAAAAGGAGAAGGCCGCTCGGCTTGCGGTAAGAGCTTCGCTTTTGTTCCAGTATGTAAAATATTCCCGATGAATTCGCGAGTTAAACAAATGTTCAAAATACTTGGTTGCATGCCCCACGGATGCGGGCTTTGCCGGTGATTTTCACCGTCGCGGTACTCGGTTCGCCTCTCTTTTTTCGCTGCTTGGAAAAAGTATCGATGGGAAGTATGATACTTCTCCCGGATAAACCCGTATTTACCGAAGGTTTTTATACACAGCCGTGCAACAGAGGCTTCTGAACCGTGAAAATGTTTCAAACAAATATATTTTTATACTTTTTCCCATGATTTTAGCACGGTTAATTTGGCGACGAAATATTGTTTACCGATAAAATTTCCTTGGCGTGAAACTTTTATTGGATATTGAACCTGGATTCTAAATCACTTCAAATTGACAACGTACTTTGAAATTTATCACAGTAATTAAGCGGGGTAAATTTCTTTTATGTGATATCTTAAAAATACAGGAATACGAAATATTATTAGATACGACTCCCAAACAATTTTTAACGGTGCAACTTCCAAATTCATGAAACTATGTGGTTCCCATTTTCGACATTGGAAAATTAATCTTTACTTTTATTTAATTATCCACACACGGTACGCTTAAATACTATCGTGCAAATTGATAATTTTAGCGTTAAAACGACCTATCCATTTCAGACCAAGAACGATTTACCTCGAAAGCCTTAATTTAAAAAAATCGAATAAATTCCGCCAAATAGCGATAAATTTCCGAACCCTTCTGGCAGAAAGGTTATCATAAACGTTTTATCAGGCGTTTTATCAAACCGCTACTAGCATGAAATTCTGCCAGCGCTACTCGCTACGCAGACCCCCGTGATGTCGAACATATGCTACGCTTGTACTACTGGCAACAGCGAGGCGTTCGTTCTTTCGCAAAACAGCGCTTGTAAATCGAGCAGACTAAGACGTCGACGTCGAAACGTTCGTCTGGCTCGTAACACGCTTATCCCGCTGCCTCTTCCATCGTTTCATTCTCCCTTATTGTCAAGTAGGAATTTCGAATCGCGGTTTGATGCTATCTCCTCTGGTATCCCGCGCACCTGCGCCTCGAACATCCTTCGTGACCGCAATTTTTCGCTCCACCCCGCCTCTCTTCGGCTATTAGACCTACGCAGACCTCTTTATGAAGAGGAATGGCCACTCGTTTCTACCGGAAACCAGCGGAACTCGAGGAGCAGCTACCGGAGACGCGTCGTTTCGGATGAACGATTGGTGATTGATGACATTGAAAGAGAGCTGTTGCGCTGCGCGGAGGAAGATCCAGGTGAAAAATGAGGTGGAATTAGGCAAGGGAATGAAATGAAATGATGTATGGCGAAATTCGAGCAGATAGGCACTCGAGACCGGTGCTTCACTCCGGTGAAGTACCAAGATCGAGTGTTGGGATTATTTTATTGGAATCCGAGATAGTTTTGGTCTCTCGTTATTAACCAAACTCCGTCTGGATTTTTACAATACACGCTTATAACATATTTCCCACAAACAATCACCTAATTTCGTTCAAACACGGCGCCAACGATGCTCTAAATTATCGTGTCATCGAAAACCAACGAAACTTTCTCGCTCTCAAAGAACTTGCTATATCTCGCGAGAATGGAAGAAAAGTGTTTCAGTCGACCAATAATAGTTAAAAATATGAAATTTTTAATGAGAATCGAATAATAGTCTTTTATGAAATGGAAAATTTACCTCAAAGTTCCACAGGTGCATTGGTTCCCGACGTGTAACGAGCATCATGGTATCCGACGCGAAGCTTTCATCCTTGTTTTCTCTTCCATTCCCGATCAACATTTCACTACCGATCCTCGAATCGTCCACATCCTTGAAAAATCTTCCACACTTCTCGAACTTCTCGATGCACTGTCAATCGACTTCAGAAGAGTCAACCACTACGTTCCATCCTGTCATCAAACTCGATAAATTAAAAATATTTCATTAATTAACAACCGTCGTCTCTTTAAAAGTTTCCACGAAAATTTCCTCGAGAAACTCGCATCTTTCGCGCTCTGTTTCCCCTTCGCTTTTCGTTTTTCCAACAAAAAAAATCAGCTATTGGGTACACCAACTGAAGCCAGACCAAGCAGAGTGAGAGCGAATTAGCCACGTCGAGGGATTAAGCTGAGACAACGTTCGCTGTTCTTAATTAAAGTCTGCACCAGCCACGATTAATCCGTTCTTTAAAGCAGAGGCCCTCTTTAAGCCACCCTCGTTCGCTCCTTTTAAAGATAATGACATTGTCCCGCAGTCTCTTCAGAAGCATCTCCTCGTCTAAACATCGAGATTGACTCCCGGGATACTCGTTAACAAACCTACTTGATACAATTCAACATTGACTGAAACACCTAATGACACTCGCGAAGTACCCAAAATCCAGCTTACTCTCGACAATTTTCCAAGTCGTTTACATCACTGAACCAGCACCTAAACTCAGCCACATGTTCCGATCAGCTCACCAGACACCTGTCCACCTAAACCAGTCGAAGCTCCTCTCTCTGTTAATCTCCAACGAACCACCCTCTCCCTCGTAAATCCTCTCATCCCCCAGGGTCCACAGACGAACGTCTGTTAACCAGAGTCCAATAAGCAAGGATCGTTAGACCTGTTTCATATCAGACACGTGCAACTAGTTAATGTCTCAATGGCGAGCTGGTCGGTGGATCGATCCTGCGTGCACCAGGTTGCAGAATGTTAAAGAACTCGACACGTTCGAATTCGGCGTTACAAACGAGTGGCTTGTTTACATCGCGAATTGGACCGGGGTGCCGCGACGCGACCGGGTGCCGTTCGAACGGCTTGCGAGGCCGTAGTGAACTGTCGACACACTGGTTTCCCGCTTTCCGCAACCCTCCGCTAGCTTAGCGGCAGCACCCCCGTTCGCACCCCCGAACCTCGCGCCACCCCTCGTCCAGCGCGAGAAACGCGAGCGTGCGCCCGCTTTTGGACGCGACCGCCTCGAAAAGGCTTCTGGGAGCCGAGTTCCTGGTCCACGAATGGTCTACGAATGGTCCTAGTCGAGAGTTGTTGACTTTTCGGATCGTTCGAGAGCCTTTTTTCGGAGGTTGCAGTTGTTTCATAGAATTTGCGCTGGGTTTGTTCTTGTTTCGCGGATGGGTTCTGCGGTAAGTGGGATTTAAGGGTTTTAATCGAAAAGTAGTGAACGTGGAAGGATCGAGTGGTCCACGAATGGTCCACGAATGGTCCTAGTCGAGAGTTGTTGATTTTTCGGATCGTTCGAGGGCCTCTTTTCGGAGGCTGCAGTAGTTTCATAGAATTTGCGCTGGGTTTGTTCTTGTTTCGCGGATAGTTTCTACGGTAAGTGGGATTTTAGGTTTTTAATCGAAAAATAGTGAACGTGGAAGGATCGAGTGGTCCACAAATGGTCTACGAATGGTCCTAGTCGAGAGTTGTTAATTTTTCGGGTCGTTCGCATAGTAGATGTGTAGGGCTTAGGCCTTTTCGACGAAGGTTTGAGTCCTTTTTAGCCAGGAGATAGTCTCTGTATTGTAGTTAAGCTGTAGTTGAAGTAAATCGAGCTTAATTTGTATTCTTATTGTTTCCCACAAATTTATATTGTTTTTGAGGGGGAGGAGGGTAGGTGTCTTCCTCCAAAGTTTCTATTATCCTGTATTTTGTGTTTCTATTATCCTTATAGTGAGCTGTAAGGGACGAAAGGAAAAAAAAGAGATGCATTTCGTCCTGGGCCTATGGGCCTGCTAGTGAACTCATCAGTAAGGCCCTGCCTTAGTTACTATTGGAAAGACTAGACCTGGTATATATAGAAATCTGAGGTTTTACCGAGGACTTTCGAGAAAATCCTCGAACCTACTTTGACTCGGAATTCATTTGGCGGTGAGGGTGAGAACAATGGCCGCTACAAGTGTAAAATTGAACGATTATAAGGGGGTGGTGGTTTTGAGACTGGAATTAAGTATGAATAGAAGGATAAAGGACTTCGATAAACAGGGGTGTGTTTGAGTCAAACTTATTTATTAGCGGAGAATGGTTGGTTGGAAATAGATAATCAAGGCAGTTTCTCAACTTCCTGTCTATTTTCGGCGACGCAAAATGTCAGTTTAGAAAAGTTTGGTTTCAAACAAAAATTGTTATCCAATAGTTAATTAAAGGTACGAAGCATGATATAGTACGATCTTTTTTAAGGTTCATTCTGTGAACAGATTTAATACTGCACACTTTGCAATGACGAGATTCAATTTCATTAAATTATTTCTTATAAGAGTTCTTTGAAATGAGATCTACGGAGGAATAATACGCAGACAGAATTCTGAAGAACTACTAACGAGAATTGATGGTAACCAGAGACGAATTATAGATAATTAATTACCAAAAGAAGATTCGATCTCTCTAAAATTAAAAATTAATGATGCAGAGGAGGATCTTTATGTTACCATGATGTATATTAGTTTGATTATAATCGGAATTATATAGTTATCAATTATATTAAAGAAACATATATATTTAAATTAAGAATGTAATCCGTTTTACAAACATTTGTTTATAAAAATATACCACAGAATCAATTTATGTAATACACAAGCATTGTGAACCTCTTAATTAAATGTGTTTTTAAAGAATTGTATACATGCTCGATTAAAAAAGTACGGTGGCAATATTATATATAAAATATATATGTACATTCAAGTTTAGAAATTCGTAGAAATAGTAACACCGCGAATTTTAACTTATTTTAGGATGGCTGATGGGTACAGGGTATAGGGTCCCTTTGGTTAATATCACTTTTAGCCAGTATTCGCTTTTTACTAACTTTAAAAAGTTATTTTAATCGTTTGTACATCAAAAATCATTGTGGGGAGGAAGTAAATGGCTTTCCTGTATCAAAGAATAATTATACACGAGTAAATTACCGTATATATTGTTATTCTAAATGATACGAAGTATATATTTGCAATAAACTATGTAATAATTACTGTAAACGGTTCTAGAGTCTTTGAAAAATCGGTTAAGTTCGGGTCGTTCCGGTTAGTCCCCCACCCGTTCCCCACCCCAAGGTAACCGAGGTTACGTGCTGACACTCGCGAGTAGGTCACGTCAGTCTTACCTCGGCCGTCGCGGCGCGTACATCCGAACT
>NIJG01000029.1:2055490-2080971 GCA_002201625.1 Euglossa dilemma
TTATGTTTAATATTTAATAATTTATTTTATTTATTTCTTTTTAATGTTAGTGGACATTAAATATTTTTCTAACTGTGATATTAAATTATTACCATACCTTTACTAAATCGTATGCGTTCGAAGGATTGTACGCGCGATTTTTTTTTACTTCGTACCGGTCGAAGTAAGTACGGTAGTACGGTATCGCGAGTGCGTTGTGAAAGTGCTGGAAAAGAAGAAACGTTGACATCGCTGAATTGACGACGTGCCAAGATGAGGACCGAGTGACGCTGATGCCAGGACGACAACCAATCCAGAGCTGCTTTGATACGAAGAAGAGGTCAACGATCGGTAAGTGCATGTTTACGATTCCTCTGGTTACCCGTAGGACGAATGGTCCGAATCTGCACGGGTAACTAGTTGTATTTTATTATTTTATCGTTATATGTATTTTATTGTTTCTTTTGTTAATAATCGAGTGCTAATGTATTAATGTACAGTAGTACTCGTGTAATATATGTTTCTGGAATATATTTGTTAACTCTGGCTAGGGCTTTCTTTTACATCTCGTATTAGATTCTGGGTTGAAAATATTTCTAATTCTTTTTAATATAATATTTAAAAAGTCAGAATCATGAGAAATATAGTGCCCTATAAGGCAGCTCGGCTGCTCTTTTGCACTATTGTTTTCCGCATTTAAAGCGCCATAAGAGGCAGCTCGCGTTTTGTATTGAAAAAGTTACATCTTATTTCATATGGCAATAATAAAAGGCAGTTTGGCTGCTTTTTCATTATTTTTGCGACATTTAAGCGCCATAAGAGGCAGCTCGCGTGTCGTATTGAAAAAGTTACATCTTATTTCATATGACAATAATAAAAGGCAGTTTGGCTGCTTTTTCATTATTTTTGCGACACTTGAAGCGCCATAAGTGGCAGCTCGCGAGTCGTATTGAGAATGTTACATATTATTACATATCAATATAATAAAAGGCAGCTCGGCTGCTGTTTTCCACTATTTTTACGACACTTAAAGCGCCATAAATGGCAGCTCGCGAGTCATATTGAAGAAGTTACATATTATTACATATCAATATAATAAAAGACAGCTCGACTGCTGTTTTCCACTATTTCTACGACACTTAAAGCGCCATAAGAGGCAGCTCGCGAGTCGTATTGAAATAGTTATATACTATTTCATGTCACAAATATAACAATTTGTGATCGTTTTATTTATATTTACTATATTTTATAATTTATATTTCCTAATTTATATTGAAATTTATTTTCTGATTTATATTCTATATATACTATGTTTTGTGTTATGTTTTTCTTATGTTTCAGGCACGGGTCTCGTTTGCGTAGCCACCTCCACGTGGTGAGACCTGGTAATTGGTATCGTTTGTCAAAGATGTGTTTCAATATTCGTTTGAATAAATTTTATTTCCTAAATTTCGGGTTAATGATTTCATCTTTGACAAACGATACCAAGCTAAGAGCTACGCAGTACTCGCATTCCAGTCTAGCTTTCAATGGGTTACCTTCTGGTACCTTGAAAGCTAAGCTGGAATTGCGAGTACCATGTTATTTACGTTAAGATCACCTGTTGCAGCTGCAACTGCACATGGGTAGCCACACATCAGCAACCTGACCATGGCTGCCCATTTTTCTTTATTAGTGTTGCATATTTTATCGTATGAATGCATAAGCTAGTATTTATTAGCGTTGCGTTTATTTTTTTTTTTTTTGTGCTAATTTCGTGTGAATGGTAAATTCATTTTAATTGCAATTATTATGAAGCACACTTCGCGTTTAATTTTGTAAAGTTTTCATATTATAGATTTGATAAATTAGCGTTGCAAAATTCGGAATATTTCACTCACGGTTTGTTCTCGGGTTTATACTGAGTGAAAATTTTCGTTTCGGTGGCCCTTCTGGCTACCATCGCGTTTTCTTTTTCAACGCCCTTTATTACTGAAATATTTTAATAAAAACACTGCTGTATAATGTATTTGTCTGCTTCCAATAACTTTTTTCCTCTCTTTTTCTATAATGCAATGCATTTCTATAATGCATTGCTTTGCATCGATCAAAATTCATTCGCAAAATTCATTTATTTTTAACAGAAATCTTACAAGTAAAATTTGTCATGTATGTAATTCAACTCTTCGTAAAAATAATATTTCCTTTTTTTTGTTTCCATGTTTGGATGCATTGCTGTTATTTTTTTTCTTTTTTAAATAAAAATAATTAATATCTTTTCGTATAATTTTACTAATTTTTCCGTAGTTTGATATTTTACAGGAACCACTGTGAGATTTACGAAGATAATGTGAGAAGATTTAAATCTTATATAACTCCCTCATCCCCTTCCCTTTAAGATTCAGATTTTTGTATAGGTAGGGTTCTAAATCAAATCTTAAATCCTTTATGTAGGTAGGTTGTGTTAAAACAATCCCTGATTTATAACAACTAGGATGTATAAAATCATCCCTAGATTTATGATAGGTAGGAAGTATATAAATGCCATCCCCTATATTTCTGATAAATAGGCCATATACTCTCCGTAGCTTTTATACACATATATTATGACGTATAAAAAATGATTAGAATCTTTATATACGTAGGATTTACAAAATTTGTTTCCGGGATTCTTATGGACCACAAATGGAATTACATGGTATTGTCTTGTTTCTTTATTACAATTAGATATTTATCTGGATATGGTTAATTATAAGCTTTAGATGTTCGATAGGTAGGATGAATTAGATTTTTAGTTAAGTAGGAGGGTATTTTTAAACTAAGTAAGATTTGTAATTAAGTAATATACTCGTAAGTTAAGATCTTCGTTATTAAGTAAGGAATTAATATATAAGCAGACTTATGCTGTAATGCTAAGCACATTAGTGTTTAAGAACTATAGGATTTTAAGTTAAGTAGTATTAAGGTTAAGTATAAGTAATTAGGTTTATATATAATTAACGATAAGTAACGATAATTTCTTCGTAATTTAATTTCATAAAAATAAACTATAGGGAATGTTCCTTCGACTCCTCTTTTGTTATTTTTATCACTAAATTATTATTACTTTACGATTCTTTAATCCTTCTCTTCGTTAATTTTAATTCATCGAAATACCCAGGATAGATACTTTCGATTGAGTCAAGATAAACACGATAGTAACGACGAAACACGCAGAATCAGTGATTTTTTCTCGATCTTCATGCTTTACCGACAGAACCGTCCTAGTTTACCGACGGTACAAACAAAATTTTGTTCGAAAAGGAGATCTTTGTGGTATCTGCGTGAACAATTAGCTCGAGCTAAACACGATGGTAACGACGAAACACGCAAAATCAGTGATTTATTATCAACCTTCCTACTTTGTCGACAGGATCGCCCTACTTTACTGACAGTACAACAAAATTGTTTGAAAAAGGGACTTTTACGGTATCTGGATAAGTAATTAGATCGAGATAAACACGATAGTATCTCCTAATCTCGCAGAATCCGTGAATTTTTTCTCGACCTTCCTACATTATCGATATTACTGCCTTAACATGACATAGAAAATGCAAATTTTGTAAATATCGTAAATGAATAATGATAATTAAAAAATAAACGAAAAGATGTAGAAAATAATTTCTGGAAAAAAAATATTTAATTAAATTAACATTTAAGGAAGAATAATGAAAAAAATAAATAGGTTGAATAAGTATTTAAAGCTAAGGAATAAAATATATTTTACAGTTTTCTACGTCGGTATATGAAAGTCGGTAACTACTTTTTGCACAAAAAGGAGTCCTTTCTTTTATCTAAATTCTCACGAATATTTGCTGCAACAGTGGTCCATTATCGCCATTACTCCTTGATTCATGTACATAAAGATGAAAGTACCTTGGTATCGATTTTAGGTGCAAGATAAGATTCTTCTCAGGTGATGCTGGAACTCGTTGCCCTTAGCGGTTCTTAGTTACGCCCCTGGGCTGCTATGGTCAGCTTTTTTTATGGTCGGCGGATTTACCGTGCGATAGATTTTTATTGGCTTCGAAAGCACACCGTGTTATTAATGACAGCAATTTAGATGTGTTCGGGATAGTACTGGGATCACTCAAATTTTCATCTGCTTTAGACAGCATCATTCGACGTGTGAAAAATTCCACAAATTTCTTCTTTGTCCCTCTTGAAGTACCTGTGGTAACATTTATATATCATCATAATTATAAACCGAGACATTCCACCCTAAATTCTCGAATTATACTTCTCCCCTCTCGAAACGTATTTTCACGTATTTTTAGCGGATCAAATTTCCTAAATATGAAATATATTTTTATTTTCATAAATATCGTAATAATCGTTACAACGTTGAATCACAAAGTTGTTCTAACATTTCTAAATAAATATTCAACAGGATGAATGGTATTATTCGTATCGTAATCGATATAAATACAGCGTGCGAAATATTATTTCAGCGAGGCTGAAAAACCGCTCGAGCCAATTATTATCGACCTCGGAAACAAGAAGTAAAAATCGGAGAACACCCAACTTCGCTTCGCTATAATAAAGGATCTCGCGGTATTACCTCGATGATCGATAACAGACCTACTCGAACCCTCGAGGAAATTATCTCGGAACGTTCCTTGCAGAATCCATAACACAGGGTTTGCGTTCCAGCATCGTAAAAATCAAACGCCTCGAAGTCGAATCGATAGCCGGTCGACCAGCCGATACCTTCCGCTCGGTTTCCCGGCAAACAAAACTCCGCGAGCTTGAATCCTTTAAAATCGTTATGGAGAAATTGACAGGAACTGGCAAACATCCATTCGCGTCGCATCGCGAGCAGCGGAAGTCCCGCGGATTCCTCCGCTTCCGTTCTCCTCTCGTCTCCACGATAAAAGGACTCATCTAGAATTCATCGTTCGTTGAATTTCCATCGCGTAATTCGGCTGCTTGTCAGCTGTATCCGGAGAAAGGTCCGAGGACCTTTATATAACGCGTCTGGAATCTTCAAAGCGAACGCTTTGCTCGAGCTTTCGTGTAAACCGAACCGGGAAAGAATGTTTCTTGGAACAGGTACATCGAATTTTTCTAAAACGACGCGAGAAATATGCGCGAAAATTTGCTCGGAGATCGTATTTGTACAGTTTTTACAATTTTATGGCACGTTTTGTGGAAATTGCCGAGAGTAGACGGTGAATTATGAATTTAGCGTTTAACGAGTCAAAAGTTATGGTAGATAGTGCAGTGAGTTTTAATAATTTGATTAATTTTGCGATATAATAGTTTTTTGGTATCATCGTGTCTTCAAATATTTTTATATTCTTTAACTACGATGATGTTCGGTTTTTGAACTCGCTCTTCTGATTTGCGTTTACGATATTTACTTTTACAGCTGAAGGTTCTTTCCGATGAACATCTTTTCTTGTAAATTTATTTCTTTTAATTTCTTGATTGTATCGATGTCCGATTTACTTCCTGATTTCTTAGCACTGGAACTAATAAAAATGACTCGTTTCGGATGTTTTATTAAAATAGGGTCACGATTTTATTTCCATTGAATTAATTAATACCAATTGCATGCACTGTATTTATTATTTTATTTTATAGTTCTAGCGTTAACGAATTTCTCGGTAATTTTAATCGTCGCCGTTTATATTCCTTCAAAAGCGCAAGCACCGAGGAAAAACAAGAGACTCGTTGGGTACAGTCACCCCGATTTGCCGAAAATAAAAGCAACCTATGCAAATTACAGCAAGCCAATCAGCGACCACAAATAGCCTCTACAATACGTACCCCTTTTAATTCCTAACGAAGCCGTTTAAAAACCCGTTTTCCACGGCCTCCGGCGCTCACAAAAGACCTCGACGAAGAGATCCGTTGCTACATTCGGGACTCTTCCGACTCTGAAACCGTGAAAGAATCGGAACGGTTTGCCTCTTTGGGAGAAAAGAGGAAAGAAAGGGGAGAGAGCTTCTGCCACGAACCGCTTTCCCTCGACCAATTATCAAGACTCGTTGCCACGAAAGAATGCAGCTTTAAAGGTTTCGATAGAGACGTCGTTGGCGCCGATTCGAGCACTCCGTTCCTCTCCATTCCTCCTCTTTTCATCCAAAAGTCACTCAATCGGCTTGCTTCGCTTTTTCCTCGAATTCCTACGGCGATAACGATTCAATCATCGTATCTCGAAATCCGTTTCCTTCTTAGAGACACGGAAACTGTTTCGTCGAGAAAGATTCTAGATTAAATGTCATTTTTTGACCTGTGACTACATCCACGATTCTTCTTCTTCGCTTCTAACGTCTTTGATTCCTTTAACACTAGGTTTACGGGACCCGTGAATTTGACGGATGGGTTGCTCCATTTGTGCGATATTACCAGATATAATTAACTTATATCAAGTCTCTTAATATTGCGATTATTTTCTAATTAAATCCATCGTTTGTTTTTTACAGAAAATATGCGGTTTCCTTTACCCTTAAATTTAACAGGTGTCCGTAGAAATAGGTAAACAAAAACCGCCCGTAAACCTAGTGTAAAATAATATCATTTCAGTAGCTGAAATCGCTGAAAAATCTTATCGAAAGTCGCCAAGTGGTGCGACGTCTTGTTTGTGCTGAAAAATTTCATAGTGAGATGCCAGGTGAATTAATTACAGTTTTTGTTCGTTTTAGATAAATTTTTTCGATACAAATCGATTCGTTTTGGTCATATACATTAGGATACTCGAATGTCGGTCGAAGAGAATTATGTTTTCTCGGATGCTGAGGCTGGAATCGCAGCTGATGGGACCACAGCCAGGGTTTCAATTTCGATTAGCTCTGGTAGGTTTATCGTGACCTCTCGTTTACTTGCTCGATTGAAGTACTGTCGCGATTGATCCTGGGGAACCTTTGGAATACGAATTGCTGGGCCACAAAGGCTCAGAGGAACGATCCTCCATCGCTGGCATTGCTGACTTCTCAACAGTCTATCTTCGCATTGGATCAAGCACGAATTACCATGTTTGAAGCGAGGTTTTGGTACAAATCTTCCTACATAATCGATTTATGATCGATTAAATCCGATAAAAACTAGCCATTTAATCGGTAATATGTTTTGGTACTGAAAATTATCGGATCCCCTTTTCTTCAGAAAAAAAAAAGTTGAAAGAATCACTTGAGAATCATGATGAGAGTGAAAATGACTCGTTTCGAACATTTTATTTTCGCGATTATTTATGGCAAAACTTATCTCGATACCTTATTGGTCAAATTTTACTTTTACAGACCAATAACCCTAATGTTATACGTCTTGGTATAATTTTCTTTATTCAATATAGCAAGTGACATCGAGAGGAAATAAGAGATATCAGACCAAATCCCTCTTTTCTTCGAGAATTTACGTAGAAAGTCACTCGACAAACTGCGTCTGCCATAATTTTGGAATTTTAACGAATCTGAATATTAGAAGAAAAGAATGGAGAACTCAGATATGGTAAAAGAGAATTTTGCTTCGTCGAGGAGAATGTCTCAGGACGTTATTTGCTTTACACCTCCGGCCACTTTCTCTCCGGCAGCTTTTTACTATCGCTCAACAGACTTCAAAGCGCCAACGTTTCTGCTTGCACCCCGGGAATAAAAATCCTGAATGCGTCAGTGCAAACGGCCAACCCGATAATTGCAAATAAAGGAGCGGCCTTCCCTTTCGCAAAGAAAGGAAAACAGCAGGATGCCGCGCTGCAGGCATCACCTCTTTACGCGTGAAATTTACGAGGCAAGTGGTCTTCAGCGATCCAATGTATTATTTAATCGACTAGTCCAAAGAAATTTCTTCACCGATTCCGAAATGTTTACCAACCGTTTGTTTCTTCGTCTGTAAAGAAAGCTTCGTCTAATCGTCGATGAATCGCCTCTAAGTTTTGCGATATTTATTGAATGGATTTCAATCGCACTACAGGAATCGAAGAAAAGAGAATAAAGGTAGAAATAGAAAAGGTTGAAGTGAAAAGTATAAAATAAGAAATTAGTAATTTAACGTGCAAGAAATAAAGGTTGGCTATTGCAAAATATTGAGCGCTGGAAAATTGGTCTTGGAAGCTAAACGTTTGAAAATGGAAGTGTGAAACGAAGAAGTTGGATAATTAGAAGTTAAGAGATGAAAGTTGGAAATTTACTACTTGAAATTGCAAATTGGAGATTCAAAAGTGTGGAAATTGCAAGACGAAGATCTTCGAATAAACATTTTCTTCCCCTTATTTAGATTCTAATACAATCTTCGTCGGAGAGTTTATTTCTTTTTCCGAGTTAGAAGACGTACGATAAAGTCTATTTTATCTAGAAAACGTCTCTATTATCTAGAAAATTATTCGCGTCGTTTCTCATTCTAAAGGCTTTCAATTACTTTACCCTGTCAATTGCAAACCGCGAAACATTTAATCGAATTACCTTCTTTTTCCATCGATAGTAATACTACACACACCGGTCGATTGATTGATCGATTTAGCCAAAGCACTCTTCGCTCTTCGGCAACGAAACCTAATTTATAAAAATTCATCTATCCGCGAACCTTAATAAGCACTTTGCGTACTGACAGACGAACCATTTTCGTTTCATTTCTAAATCAATTATTCGATCAGTGTATCAGATGTTAGACATAAACAAACTTAGAATGTCAAATAAAAACCTCGGATTATTAAATAAAATGAATTATAATTACAGAATTATAATAATTAGTTTATATACAGTATAATAGTCTTCGCAATGCCATCAGCCAAAAATTGATTGTTAGAGGATGAAATTTTACTAAATTCATAGGTTATTAATAGATAAGTGAAATATAATTACACAATTCAACGCGATTATTCTTTTAATTACAAAAATTAAAAGAGAATAATTCTTTAAACTTCCCAGAGTATATAATCGAGTATAGAGCATGGAAAANATTCTCATAAAATTCTCATAAAAATTCTAACGACGCTTCAGTATGAAAGGCAGTAAACCCTATGATCCTGGCTGGAAATTAGCCACCTTTCTTCCAAGACCAAACTTGCTTTCGTTCCCGAAGGAATACCCCGACATGATTTGTTCCCGACGAACGGAACAGTTTATAATTTCTAATTCAGCGAATCCATCGCAATTTCTGCCGGCCTGTAGATTGAATGGAGGCTCGTTAAACTCCGACAAAAGCTCGATGCAAAATGGATGTATGCAGGCGTGTAGCAGTCGTATCACGAGTCATTTATCAATTCGAATTGCTCGCGGAGTTTCGAACGAGTCGAGCGAATTTATCGCGACCTGGACATCGATTTCCTTCGTGCCATCGCCCTCTCCAACCTTTTCGATCCTCGTGGTTCTTCGGTCTCTCGTTGTTGTGCCACTCGCAAAGACACGACCGATCCTCCGCAATTTTACGAGCTTCCGTTCGCCGCTGATTAATGGAAATCGCCGGTCGCCGCAACCAAGAATGCCAAACACTCGAGCCAAACTGAAAGAGCAGAGATCGAATTTACACGATCAGCAAAATTGTTTCCACTCGGAGGCACTAGCGTAAATTACCGGCACAGACGGATGATTGAAATTTAGGTGCCGCGAGAGAAACACGATCTGCCGATTTCTCGAATATTGTTGCTCGTGCATGGTCATTTCGATTAATCGAGTCTCTATCCTCGAAAGCTTCGTCTCTATTCTCGAAAGCTTCGTCTCTATCCTCGAAAGCTTCGTCTCTATCCTCGAAAGCTTCGTCTCTATCTTGAGAAACTTTTAATCCTCGTATACACGAATAAATTTGCAAATTGAAATATAATATGAAGAATGAAAAATATTTCTTTTAATATTTCAAGAAAAATTCTATCACTAGGAACATTCACTAGAATCTTTATCCTGTATACTCTTGCCCTTTGTATGTATCGTAGGATTCGTTATTGGACAAATCTAAATTTTATGTAGGAATATTAGGTGGAAACGACGTCTTTTTAATAATAAAAGTGGTTTATTCAGACTAATATCTCAGCAACTCAACTTCTTAACTCACACGCTCATATCTTATCGTTGTTATTTAAACCTTGCACTTCATTCTCTTTCATGCTCATGCTCTCTTCTTCGATCATGTTTTTATCAGGTGTCCTAAACATTCGGTCGCATTTCTAGACTGTCATAAATATACCCGTTCATCCGATCTTCTTGTCTCTTTCATCCATCTGCATGCACTTACTTGGAACTAATTGTAAGACCACGCGTCCATTCGCTCTGCTATTTCTTAAAACTATTTCCTTTTTTAGGGCTCATCTTACATTTTAATCACAGTACCCGATAAAGCTACGATCGTTGTATAATAATAGAAATAAAATACAATACAAATTTTATTCTTTATTTAGATTTGATATAATTTAGAGATTATATACGAATCTTTGGAATAACTTTTCTAAATAAACGTGAGGTAAATCTTTATTTGGATGGGGTCCTCCTGTATCGGAATTTATTTTTCTTCGGGAATAGGATGATATAAGGACTGCAGGATCCTGCTAACGGGCCCAAAAGGCGACACTTCTTCAGATCGCGGACATCTAGACACCATCGTTGTATTATATCGAACAATTTTGAACAAATCATCTCTGTTTAACATATTACCACGTAAATTAGACCGTGCATCTGAAAATTGACAATGCAATCGCTACCAACCCCTGATCACAAATCGGTGAGACACGAAGCTCTGTTAACCTTCACGAGCCATGATTAATGGGATAACTTTTCCGTCTAAAATCCGCGTCTACCATCGGCGATGCGTGAAAATGGGCCGAGGGCAAGGGGTTAATTATCACGCTAATTGAACAATCTCGAGCGGCACGAGTCGATCGAGAACCACGAGGACAACGAGACGCCCACCGGATCGAAAGAGTCCCCTGCGTTCGCGAATCGAAAAACAGGGTAAATTATCCCATTAGACGGGCGAAGGAGGGTGTGCGAGGGGGGACGGGGGGTCGGGTCGAAGACCACTCAGGAATTGGGTCGCCGGTGTGAACGATGGGCCATCATTAAAACGACAGTAATTACGAAGGTCTCCAGAGCCACTCCGAATTAGGAAACAGCATCGGAGAAGTGGACGCGCGATTGGCAAGCATGGAAAGATCGACTGGTTGGTTTCCAAAGCTTACGTAACCGCGGATTTAATTAAATCCAAGCGACGTTTCACGCTGGAGAAACAACGCTGCTTCCGGTTCCTTCCAATGGATAAAGCGAGTTCGGTGATTGCAGCTAGAACCAAGGTAGGATTAAATGTAACCAGGTTCGACGTTGGAATCAGTGGAATGCTTTGGGTTTTAATTGACGAAAAATTTCTTTGATATAAGAGTAGTTTCTAAAAATAATTCCTTTCCTTTCGACTCCTTCCGAAGAAAAAAATATCGAAACAAAATCCATTTCTGTCAATTTCTACGATAAAGATAAGATAAGAAACATAAAGGTAAAAGAAGAGATTTTGAGTAAAATCATCGTTAATGTTATTTATATCTTAAATATCGTTCGTGTTATGGGCAGGTGTTTCCGAAAAAGAAATTAATTTTCAGGGAAATTAATTTTCAGGGAAATTAATTCTCAAGGAAATTAAAATTGAATTTCATTAACGCTAGAACTGCCAAAATTGTCAAAATGACTTGTTTCGGATTTTTTATTTCTGCTTGTGGAAAACTTAATATCGACTTTTATTCCAATGTGATCGTAATTGCGTATGCTGTTTTATTTTCCTGATACTGCTTTAATTATCATCGATAACGTATATCGTGTTTAGGGAGTGACTACAGATCGGTAGTTCTAGTGTTAAGAGAGAGGCGTAATTATGCAAAGTTGGCGGATTCGAATAGGCGTTGGTAATTACGAAAGTGGTCTACGTCAAGAGATTAAATGTAACGAATTCGAAGAGAATTAAGAAAGAATCGTTTTTTATCTGACACGATGATACGACGATAAGAACATGTAGGATTAATTGTTGAAATTGGTTTATTAGTGACGAAGAGATAATAAGGCTTGTTACGTTACGTAATCCACTTCATATTTTTCATTACATTAAATTTGTAGTTCTATATCGAGTTCAATTGTAAAGTTTGGCTTTTAGTATATGTAGGTGAAAAATGTTTGCACTTTATAAACATTATCTGTTTTTATAATACGTCAAATTTTTTGTTTAAATTACAAGCTTCTCCCTAATTCGAGTTTTGAAAATTAGCAGCACTTATTACTAATGATAGATCGTTACAGCGATGAAATTTATTAATACAGCGAAACATTCTAATTATGCGATATGAAATTTCGATGAATTTTGCTTCTACGAGACGTCCATGATCAAATTCATTAACTCGATGGAGGCTACGTACTTTTAAGGAATATTCCTCGTACTATTCGAAAGAGTATCTTTATAATTATTGGAACGACGAGAATTGCCTTTCAGATATATATTTAGATATTAAATTCGTGGAAACCATTGCTATTTAAATCTATGATAAAATTGCAAAAAAATAATTATTATGCCTTCGTATCTTCGAGTTCATAAATAATAATCATTTTTCTTTTTATAATCGAACAAAAAGTTCGATCATTTAGATTTATCGCCTCAAAGTTACAAAGTATACTAAAATACTCGAATATTTGATCACACTCGTCGAATAAAATATTCGTGTTCAAAAAATCATCGTTATTTACGCGCTACCTCGAGATACGGATTACTTAAAAAATATCGAAACTGAAAAGATCAGTTTCGAGCTGCGATCGATCACGTTCTGCAAATTTTCGTAATAACGTGAAAATAGAAAGAGTCGAAATTAACTTAATGGTTCGACTAAATGACAAATTTCTCACCGTTAAGCTTTATTATAATCCAGTTTATTGAGTGCTCCTGTATTCACGCATTACCATTATATAAACTCTATTTACATGCATATTTATACGGAAATATGACACAAAAGAATCCGCGACAGCTTATTCCATAGAAATTAAAATTGCAAATCCTCATCGAGCCGTCATATTTATCTGCTCCTTTTTCTTTTCTTTTTTTTTTAACTCCTACGTGACCGTTTTCCGTTTAAACATGCCCTCGGTACACTCGACGAGGATAATTAAGGGCACGACACCCGAGAGGCTCGCTCCGTTACAAGACCGTACTATCGATACAATATATCGCCAATTACGTATACGACAAAGCGCGCGCATGCATCGAAACGAAGATAGGCTCGCTACAATTAATAAATCGTGCGTTGATTCATCAAAAAACCTCTAACCGGCATTTACTTTGCTCGATCGCTAGAAATTTCAATTTGCTCTCCTCCTTCCTGAAATTATACTCGCAGCAAAAGACAAAACGCCAAACTTAACCTGCAACAGAGGTTATCGATCATCTTTAGCCACGAAGTGCGATGTAACCATCGAGAAGTATCGATTATGCATCCCAAGGTAAAGATATACATAGGAAGACGTTCGAAACTTCGTCGGACTTCGTGTGTAAACGCTCGTGAAATGTAAGTTTACGACAATGCGAGCAGCAATTGCCCGATTTGAATTTTATCGATCTGCTTAACCGTGTATATCGTTAATCAAACACTGTGGGAGAGTAAATGGAAACGGGAGAATATGTGGACTTGCGCGATGATCGTACGATGAAACAAAGAACGGCGAAGAAAAAGAAGAGGAGGGAAATAAAGTTAAAAGAACGGTGTAACGAATGTTATAACGATAACGAGGACAGCGATTCGCTGCATTTGATATTTGCTTTACGTAAGCCCTTCACTCGCCTTACGTAAGTACATCGATTAGATTTACAACGAGCATGTGCCGTGGATTGTCTTTCTTCGTAATTACACACAGCTAGTCGCATGATTTTTCGCTAAAAACGTTTAAGCACGTGTAACAAAATGTACAATATCGAAAGTTCGTTTTGGTCAACGGACGTACAAACGGTATTACTATAATAAAGTCACAGTCAACGATTCTCGTGACGAAACAGTTTTAATACAATATCGTCTATTTTACGTGAGAAGAGAAAACAGAAAGAAAGAAAGAAAGAAGGGATAGAAGGGTAAACACCGAAGAAACGAACACCAAAGTTTTTACGGGATTTGGTAATACGAATATCGATGATCGTCCATTAAAATTGATCCCTCGACGTGACAAATTTGTTATTTTTAACATTCGATTAAAATGTAAGATCGTGACTTCAAAGTACAAGTATTCCTCCATCGAGGGATCGACTTGGAGGATTTCGAAATCAGATAATCAGATAATCGGTTAATTAAAAATACTTCAAACGTGAAGCTCAAAAGGCATGAAGTAACATAAATTTGATTAAATCTACCTCGATGATTCTTGTTACGGATTTAATAATACAAATGATGATGATGGTAATGATAACGATGATGATGATTATGATAATAATAATAAAATAATAATAATAATAATAATAATTATAGTTATAAAATAGCAGTGATACCGTAAGCCTAATAATACGGTAATATTGGTAGTAACTGATAACTTGGATCACCGATCGTTTTCTATAAATCAATTTCTCTCTCTCTCTCCCTCTCTCTCACTCACTCGTTCATTCTCACNTCTTCTGTTTTATCACCTGCCAAGAGAAAATTCTGGCAACACGAACGAGAAACACTTACACGTTAACGGGGGGAAAGAAAATACACCACCAGAGCGTCACTTTTTTTTCTTTTTGTTGTTCTTTTTTACATTATAATTCCACCGCATGTAACGCCGTGTCCCGAGAACGTATTTTTTTCTCCTTTTTAAACACATAAAAGATTTTTACGTTTTGACACCACTGAGATCCACGATAACAAGGCCCACAACGAAAATAGAAAAGAAAAAAAAAAGAAAAAATAAAAAGAAAGAAACGGAAAAAATATTATATAAATATAACAATGACGATAAAATCGTTACTCTTTCGACACAACGTTACTCCATTAAACATTTGTTCTTTTTTTTTTTGTTTTAATTTTTTTGGAATTGACTTGTGAAACATTCTTCTATCCGAACATTATCGAGCCCTTCGAATAATCACACAATAATTAAATCACATGCTGCGCGTGTGATTGGAAAAACCGACAGTGCTAAAAAGGACTAGAGGCTACATTAGAATTAGTAAAAACGAGACTAAACTTTAAGCGATACCACATGTGTAATAATAACACGTTCTCATAAAGAAACGTTATCATTTTCCTCTTTCGATTTTTTGTACTTTTTTGATTAGGGTTAATTATTTGGCCGAGCTAGTTACCATTAAATCTTTGTCCATTCGCGAATATCTTGTATTACAGTATATGTATATATATACATACACGATGTATATATATATATACACACACACACTCACACACACCAGACGTATAACTTGGTACTTAAATAGTACTACTTGTTTCTCTGTTCTCATATTCGCTTTTTCTTTTTTCATGTTTTATAAAAGTTCTATTTTACTGCTACGTTCGTGATGACTATGCGTACAATTGATCCACTCGCACAATGTTGCTGTTACTTTTATCTTCTTGTTTTTTTCTTCTTCACCTTCTTTTACTTCTTCTTTCTCCTCTGTTTCTTTCGTCTCTTCCTCCTCCTCTTCTTCTTCCTCTTCTTCTTCTTCTTCTTCTTTTTTTACTTTTGTTCTACGCTCTCTTCAACTTCTTTCACGCAAGAAAAAGTACAATTTAATTGGTACTTTATTTATGTTTACACATACCAGAAGCGGCCTCGAGAATAGTACAACGTTCCGCCCTGCCTCTAGTCAGAGAAAAGTATCGTTGTAATTCGGCTTCGCCGTCTCTCTTTTACACTAATATTAACACAGCTCAGAGTTAACAAATGATCCAAGGACGATTACAGAAATTTTTTTCCGGCCCTTAAGTTTACTTATCTTTAAAAATCACATGATCCGTACCAGATTCTCTGAGTACTTTCACACGTATGATCAGACAAAAAGCACGACCAATGGTCTTTATACATCTTTTAATTTACATTTCTCGTCAAATATTTGTTTGTTCTCAGTTAACAAACGTGAATTCATTTATCCTTAATTCCTTTACCTGTTAAACATAATAACACCGATGTAAATAATTTACTCGAATTTTATAAAACGAAAATTAATAATAATGCTTTTTACACAGAATCTGCTTAATTATAAATGAAATATGATTTATGGAATAAATATCCATATCCATCGGAGTGTTTTACAAGACCAAAAAATTAGATGAAATTACATATATCGAAACTGATTATCTATCAGACCGAGAAGCAGAAACCTACGTATTTCGAATCTTAACATTTTCAGCTTATAAGCTACCAATTTCTAACTCCAAGAAACTCAGAGAAATTGCAATAGTATTACCGATATTAAATGACATTCTATGTCACATTGTTCGTTTTACGTAAAACTATAAACTTGCACTCGTTATACGCGACAGTTAGAAACTAAAGACTCTGTCTTGGGTTTACATTTCTCGAATTTTTATGAGAGGTAATTTTAACGTTATTGCTGGATATAGAATATTAGGATACGAATCTGTCATTAGTTCTGGCATTATATGAAATTTTCTATCGGTACATTTAAGTGGAGTGCATTTAGATGGAGGACAAGGTAGACTTGATATTTTGGAAGGTGATTTTGTGACCTTACCTAGGTCACCATACGTTGAAGGAACTCTTTTTAGTGTTGGGGGCACAACAGTTTAATAACTTTTTAGTTATAAACATATTGTGAAGATTAATATTACATATTCTCGATAATGATCAACTCATCGAGAAAAAAACTAATTCTAATTGAAACGCTATTAGCCGTAACAAAATTTAATTCGTTAACTTACTGCTTTGATACCCAGAATCGCACTTTGGCAACGGAACTACTTATTGCGCAGTCTCGTGATTAAGTAACAATAAAATAATACAGCAAACTACTCATAAAGATGAATAAACATCTGGTATAATTAAATAGTACGAATTGATGAGATTTTAAACGTTCAATGGTTCAATAACCAATATTAATGTACAAATATCATGCAGAAATGATATAATGCCAATGAATGCGTGAGTCATAACATTCATACACTTTTTTTCTGCTATATTCGAGAAATTGTGAATCTCTGAGATCTTGTGTTACAGTTAGTTTCAGGAAAATTATAGAAAAGTCTTCTCAGCTGAATTTAAAAACTTAATCAATTGCACCTTGTTATTCATCTTCTGTGTCTCCGTCACTACTGTAATCTTGTAAAATTGCTGGTCTCAAAAAAGGTGCGTTATTAGTTTGACTGTAACAATAATGGATAATTTAAATTGTACGTAAATCAACGAATAAACAAGATTTATTAAGATATACTTAAGATATATTAAGATTATTACTTACGCGAGTCTTCGGTAATGATTTAACCATTCTTCTAGCATTTGTGCTACTAATAAGGGTCTCTTGTGTAATTTTTGTTGCGCAACAAGAATACCACCCTCAGTTCTACATACATCAAGCCATTCCTTCAAAATAGACTCTTCTCGACCCACTTCTTCTGGACTCAAAAAATGTATCGGTAAAAGTTTATGTTCTCGGTCCATTAACGGCATGAATGTAGTCTGCATTTGTATTTGCAGCTGCTGAAGTGGACCATTACCACCACCTAAGCCTACACCACCGTGAGATGAAAGTGGTGGTATTCTTGACGATGTGTACGGTTCAATGGGAACTAAAGCCGTGAAATGACCACGCGTATAACCCAAAGCAATAGGTGATCGAATACAAAATGATGGTTCCCATAAAAGAGGAAGATAAACACCTTCAAATCTTGCATAACCTACATAAAAATATTTCACTTAAGCATGTAATAATTTCACAGATTAAATTATTCGTTATACAACAAATACCTATATCTTCGCCTCTAAAACTTTTAACATATTTAACCCCATAAACAATAATAGGTCGTCGTAAAATGTGGGCAAGCGCAAACACGTGTAATTGCTCTAGAGCACTTCCTGGTTGAGCAGCTGTCGCTAATAAGCTTTCCCAATCTTCTTGCCATTGAGTCTCTTCTAATGTAAAATCCAACATTCTAGATGCTTGTGATGCTTCGTATTCTCTCCATCGAGGATAAAAACTAAATTAATAAAAATGCAAGTGTTTTGTAATTTTTGTAGGAAAAACATGTATTCAAATGTAAAGATTAAGATGGATAAAAATTACTTACAATTGTCCAGCCTGTTGTAAAGAATCAGCAAGAGCCCTTCTTAAAGCATTATCTCGATCGAAAACGCCCCACGTAGCTTGCATGGCGGAATCTAACAAACAATCTCCAGCAGATCTATTCCAAAGTGCATGTAAGCGACTTCCTAAACGTTCGGTAATTTCTAATGACCAATTTAGTGCTGGTGGTTCTCCACCGCCACCTTCTAATTGTTGTTGAGCTTCTTTATCTAATAACTCTTCCAACATTTGCTCCTGTACAATACTCGGTAGATCTTCAACCTAATAAATAATATTATCTAATTAAATTTAACTTCTGTAACTTACATTACAGATAGAGATAAATATCTTCAATAAACTCTAACATCCCATAATATCCCAAAGAAAGAATTATAATGTTATAGTAACCTCAGCAGGCAAAGCAAATGTAGCTATATCAGTGACGAAATAACATGGGAAAGAACCCTTGCGTAACCGGATACTATTAGTAACATGTCTGCGTATTTGAGCAGCCAAATCTGGTGCAACATAACTTGGTACTCTTTTTACTCCAGACCCAGAACCTTCAATTTGTGATAATAATGTTGCTAGTATATCCTCCCTTTGAAATCTGTCAAAAGTACAACAAATTGTGTAAGGAATAATTTAAAGATTTTGTCTTTCTCAATGATATTTGATTTACTTTGCTACATGTGTAATGAACAAGTTGAAACATCGCCAAAGAATATATACACTCATGTAATTATATAAAATAAGCTAAAATAGCTTGAAAGAAATCCTTTGTCAAAAATTACTTCCCACAGACCTAATAGCTAAATGTACTAAGGTATGTCCGACATCAAAAGCACTACTTCTATTTAGAAGCAGAACTTCTGAATGCGTCAATTGACGAGCAGGATCACCACCACTTGCCAAATAAGCTTCAACAGGAGCATTGTCACCTTCAACAATGCCAAGACACGCATTTAACCAGCACCAATCAGTATGACGCCTTAATTGTTTTAGTCTACGCTCATAGTCACAATTATTAGGGGATTGAGGAGTTGACAAATTGTCATTTCTGCTATCAGGATATCTATGTGAATTCCTACAATATAAGAAAACTTATAATACATTTAAATGACAATATTTTTTACTAATTCTACCGATGAAACTTTTCTTAATCATTCTCAAGTAAACAGAAAAAATAAATTTACCTTCGTCCCACAGCCAAATTCTCATCCCTCTGAGTTTGATGAATATATGGTGCATGAGGTGGAGAAGGTAAGTTACGTTGACTATGATCTCTTTCTGGACTTGGTAAAATAACACCCATATTATTTGTTGTTCTTTCTCTTCTATCTTTTTCTTTAGGATTACCACACATCACGCACTTTGTGGCTTTTGGCCAATTTTCATAAGTACATACAAGACAAGACCACTTCTCAGGATGTAAATTTGCTTGTAAGTTATAATATCTTTCTGGATGTAAATTTATTGGAGGAGGATTCGATCCTGAGTTTGGCAGTGGATCTGCTAGCCTAAGAGGTGCTAGGTGTTCATGCAAATTTGAAGCTATGGAGTGTATTGACTGATTAAGACCTGTAGGTTTTCTATTTCCACACTGAACACAACGTGTGGTATTCTGATAATTAAGATAGGTACACATTGCACAAGACCACTTTCCCAATGGTACATTTTGAGAACTAAGATTGTAAAAATCTGTTGGACTTAAATGAGTTACTGGACCAGATGCAACATTGGATCCAGACCTTTGTGGACTTGGATCTCGTAGGCGATAAATATCCTCCCCTAATAAAGGCTTGGCACCTCTGCACATTGTGCATTTCAATGATGAAGGCCAATTCTCATATGTACAATATTCACATGTCCATTTTGACTCCTGTTCTTCAAGCCTGTTATTCATTTTCTCTATATGGCCCTTTATTGTGTAAATACTATTGTCTTCAATTCATAGACAATGTGATGTTTATACACTACTTAAAAGTATTTATAAAGCATAAATGTGGTGTCAAAAGTTACATTTAAATACTTGTTAAATTGTTATTGCATGTAGTAATAAAATTTCTCATATTTTGTGTCATAAAATGTGACGCAAAGGTAATTTCTACAAATATTAATGATATTATGTACTTGTCATAGAATGAAGTTCATGTCATGTGGTAAACATGTTGATCGTATGTAAGAAAATAAAAGCTGCCACAGTAATGTAAATGTAGACAGCCACCAAAATCTGAAAAGAAAAAAAGAAAAGGTATGACTAATGAAAAAGAACATGACACATACAAACAAATATGTGTATCATTAAACAAAAACAAGTATCGACTTTATTAACACAGATAATTTTGTAACCTTAACAAAGGGTTTACATTCACAAATAATATAAGGTAACAAACTCATTAAGAGCCAATTTATTTACATCAAATGAATATTAATCACATACAAATAATATACATGTAAGAATAATGACAATGTGCGAACGAACGTTTCTAGGGAAGCATGATACTGAATTCCTTGGCGAGACTAAGTGTTTCAAAACTAAAACGCGGTAAACTGTAACCGAAGTTTAAAATGTGACTGACCTCTGAGCGCTTTTATGTCGTGCAAGCGTCGCGTCAAGGAGAAATGTGAACATAATTTCCGAAACAAAGCAAAGCTTATACACGTGGTAGATCGAAATTCGGGCTACCTGGCAAGAGTCGAGCCTGGTGTCCCAAAAGTTGCTGTCACGCGCGAATAAGCTCCATTGAAGTACTAAGCATCGGTCGATTGCTGCGAAAGTGACGTGAGGATAGTCGTGGATCGCAGAAATCACACACTACGGCCAGCAGCCCACTTTAATCGCATTTAACAATAGGAAAGGTTAAGACACGATCGCGTGATAGATTTTTCGTGAAGACGAAAGCCCGCGTCTTCTCCCTTTACATTAAAATCGAAGTAATCTTCTTCCCCACCGACGAAGACCCGAGGCACGTCACTCGTCGAACGGGTGAAACGCGACGAGCGAAACGAGACGAGAAACCTTTCTCTGCACTCACTCACTCTTCAAAAACAGATGCGCTATCTTTCTCGCGGCTGCACTTTGCGCCTCTTTCCTTTCTACGAATCGAACGCAGTCATGATGTTTTCCTACGAACTGGCATGCAAAACTGCGGACTTCGTTGAGAAAATAGGTTTTGACAATCATTCGCAAACAGATGTCAGTGTTACCAACATCACCTCACCTGTAAAAAGTCGACATTTCACGCAGTTACGTCACGCGATTCATCAGCAAGCACCTTAACCACACGCATTCGTATCTTTTAAATTAACTCCTCCATGAACATGTTTAAAGATCGCACACAAATGATGTCGTCGTAAAATATCGTAACTAGTTTCAAACACTTTGTATTATGGTTACACTGACAGTATCATGTCAGCTTCCGGTTTTTAAGCCGCACTACGAACTTTTCTTCCTTTCGCTTTTCACACTTGTACAAATTTCAGAATATTTCACTACGTTTAACATTAAAAAAACATGGAAATTTAACAAAGTACAGATGCTGTAAAAGTAATTCTCGAGTATCGTTGTTAAGATATATAATGTTCACAATAAACCATTTGTTCACGCAACATACACGGGAAGCTATTTTTTATTTATAAATATCATGGGCCAAGCGCCAAATGGGGCTTAGCCTAGACATCTATCCTTGACATTTGATTGAGTAAGACCATTGCCATATGTGAAATACATTTAACGCGGAAGAAAACAATTCTTTCTACTTTTACTGTTTACATACCCCGTTCATAAAACTTATGTTTCTTCAGGTATCGTCTGCTAAACGACCAATGACGTCACGCTGCATTAGTAATGAAAATTGGTAACATAGCGGTATCTTGCAACACAATACGACTTTTTTCCAGAAAATTTGCACTCAAAACTTTTTCACGGGAAGAAACATTATGAAAATTACAATATTATACGGCAGTGAGACAGGTACTGCACAAGATGTGGCTGAACAAATTTGGAAAAGTGCCAAAAGGTTTTGTTATTGTCCTTCCTTTAATATATATGCATGTATAAAAAAATACACATTCTTTCGCAATTAGAAAGTTTAGAATTATTAATTATGAAATTTATCATTGCCGTTCTATAACATAATTAAAAGGTTAATGTAAGCAATTGTTTTTATACAGATTACCCCTTGGTTTCATTTCAGGAAAAGGTTAAAATGTAGTATTTTAGCAATGAATGATTATAATATTCAAAACCTAGATTCAGAAAAAATAATAGTATTTGTAGTTGCAACAACAGGCCAAGGAGATCCGCCTAATAATATGAGACAATTTTGGAGACTTTTGTTACGAAAAAATCTCCCAGAGACCTTACTTATTAATTTAAAGTATGGAATATTAGGCTTAGGTGATAGTTCCTATCAGAAATTTAATTTTGCAGCAAAAAAACTAAATAAAAGATTAATGCAACTAGGTGCAAAGGAATTGTTATCTATTGGACTAGCAGATGATCAACATGATTTAGGAATAGATGCTATTGTTGATCCTTGGCTAGAAGAAATGTGGATGAAAATTACACATGCATTTGGTATCTCCACAATAGATTTGATTAGTAATCAAAATGATATAATCGAAAGATTTCATGTTTCTGAAGTAGATAGAAATTCCATGAATAATGAATATTACTTGAATTATGATATTTTCATGAAAGAAGTGTATATAAATAATGAAGTGAAAGTAGGTATAGTAACTGAAAATATAAGAACTACTGCACCAGATCATTTTCAAGATGTTAGATTAATTAAATTTAAATCAGATAACATTAATTATCAGCCTGGAGATGTAGTATACATAAGACCCAAGAATTCTCAGGAGCAAGTTGAGAAATTTTTTAAAATATTAAATGATAATAATGTACAGTTGAATCCAAACATGTTCATACAAATAACTAAAAAGGAAATTAAAGTACCTCCTGTTCTCAGTCAAACTCTAACTTTATATCAAATTGTAGAGCAGTATTGGGATTTAAATTTTAAACCACGCAGATCTACAATGCAAGTATTATCTTTTATCAGTGAAAATGAATTAGAAAAGGAAAAGTTATCTGAATTTACAACAGCAAACGGTCAAGAAGAACTATACAATTACATTAATAGACCAAGAAGAAATATTTTAGAATTACTAGCAGATTTTCCTCATACAACTAGTAAATTAAATTTAAAATTATTATTTGAGATTATGACTCCCATAAAACCTCGAGCTTTCAGCATAGCTTCAAGTTTAAGGATTACTGAAAATGAAATTCATCTCCTAGTGGCTGTAGTAAATTACAAAACAAAACTACTAGAACCAAGATATGGATTGTGTTCCAATTGGTTAGCAAGTTTAGTAAAAGATGATAAGATAATATTTTGGATTCAAAAAGGAACATTTAAATTTGAATATGACAAGCCAATGATATTCATTGGTCCTGGAACAGGAGTTGCACCATTTCGTTCAGTTCTCTTAGATAAATGTGCATTGAATGATAATTTAAATGACTGTGTTCTTTTTTTTGGCTGTAGATATAAGGAAAAAGATTATCATTGTAAAGATGATTTTGAATGTTTATCACTGGAGAAGGGCTTAAATTTATTTTGTGCATTTTCCAGAGACCAAGAACAGAAAATGTAAGTTAAAACACTTTAAACATACATTTTTAAATAAATTTAAATAATATAAATTACGTAATTACTAAACTTTATATCTTATATAACTAATATTCTATAAATATTTCAGTTATGTACAACATGTCATAGGTAATCAAAAACATTTGTGTTGGGAATTTCTTAGTAAAAATGGCAACATTTATCTAGCAGGTAATTCTAAAAATATGCCAAACTGTGTTCGTAAAGAATTTGTTAATTTAATCAAAGAAATGACCAAATCAACTGAAGAAGAAGCAGATAATTTTGTTCAACAATTAGAAAATAAAAATCGATATCAAGTTGAAGTTTGGAGTTGATATAAGATTTCATAAAAAATTATACACAACTATCTAAAAAATAACATATATAAAAATATAATAGTGTATTAAAATTATCTAAAAATAAAACAATGTAATATTATGTCTAGATATAAAGTAAAAATTATATTATTTTGTTTTCATTTATTCGTATATTTATAAAAAAATTTTAATATTTTAAACGTTTAAATTAAGTAACAAGTAGTAATATTTTTAAGAACGCGAGTAACTTGCATTCTAAACATAGATATTCAATAAATTACTAACTTAAGTGTATCAATTAAGGAGCAATTGTCTTACATTAGTCATGCCAGTTGGATTTGTCATGCAAAATTTTTTTTATTTATTGATTTAAATATCATAAATGTGCGCGCGTATCTCAACATCTCGACTAGTTCGTGAATCTCCGCGCAGCGTGGAAGTAACTTGTCGAACTCTAACCTTATCTTATCTTAACCTATAAAAATAAAGGAGAAAGATGGTACGTCATACACGTTGGGGAACAACAGTTCTATTCATATCTCTAAAGCCTTAACTAGTGAACATGCAGTGATATTAATATCAAACTTATAGAACCTTTCCTCTCAAAATAATACCAAACTGTACAAATGTCGATTAAATACTTTCTTGTGTTCAAATTTTCCGACGACTATTTCAATTTTGAACAATATCCGTCCGGTTGACTAAACAGAAATCATATTTAAACGAAACAATCATTGACAATTCCTCTCCACTTACATAAGTAACACGTGAAATACATTAATTGTGAAGTGTATTGCGCAGTCTTTAATTTGATTTAAGTTTGAAAACTACAGAAAAATGGCGAACAGTTACACAAAGAAGGAATTCAACGTGGGTCCTGAAGAACAAACTTTGTTGAAAGATACAAATGAAATACGCATCATATCGGCAAAAGGTATATATTATTTTCTATCACTGTATTTTTTGTTTTGTTTTTAAATGTTTATTGTTTTAACTTCACAATAGTGTTTCAGTACTAAGAACTCTACCCTTCTTGGAAGTATACATCTCTTTCTTTTATTTTTATCACAATACTCAATAAAACCGGTCTCTGGTAGTGAAGCTTTACTAGGCTCGAATGTTAGTTTTTATATTATAACATTCGTTTGTGTTTTATTCGTATTTATTTTTGTAAATTGATTTAATATTTGTTACAAATTTGCAGTATTATTGTCACATATAAATTAAAGTATTAATTATTATTAGGTTATTATACAGAGAGAACATTGAAATGCTATAATGTTGTATCCTTTTTCCACTTTCTGTAAACTTATGATTGTTTTTAATTATATAATTTATTAAGTTTATC
>NIJG01000029.1:2081697-2108495 GCA_002201625.1 Euglossa dilemma
ATATCTTTCAAAAACTTGTTTCCTATGTATCATATCGTAATCTATGGAATAAATTTAAATTTTATGGAGAACAAGTATTTAAATCTAAAGATATATTTTTAATCTTTTTAGAGGCAATTTAACAACACGTATAGTATGGAGCATCTTCATACAGGTTTTAATATTTGTATGTACTGTTATTTTCGCAATGGTTGATACGTCTGATTGGCCAGGTGTCTTTTTCTGGATTACCATGGTTTCTGTTGTTATATTAAACAGTAAGATAAAATTATTTTTGTAGAGTTCCTAAAATAATAGCAATTTATATAATACTTTACATAAATTATAATTATATTACAAATCAGTATGAGATTTTAAATTACAATCAATACTTTTACTTGATATTAAATTTTTTTTTTTTAAAAGATTCTTATTTTTACAATAGTTATTATTTGTTATATCACTTTCAGCTGCTAATGGAATTTACCAAAACTCTGTGTTTGGTATGGTGGCAAAGTTACCCACAGAGTACACAGGGGCTGTTATTTTAGGCACGGTAAATATCAACTTCTACAATTTTATGGTCAAAACATTATGTAACATGTACATTTTGAGATAGATTATTTATATATTATTTTCAGAATATAAGTGGGACATTTACAGCGTTAATTAACTTTCTTGCTCAATATATGGCACCAAATACTCGGACTGCCGCAATATATTACTTTATAACAGCTCTGTTTATACTACTTGCATGTTTTGATACTTATTTTGCACTTCCAATAAATGTAAGATTTTATAATATTCTTTTATGTTTTATCATAAGTTATTCATAATATTTGATATAAATCGTTGTTGATTGTAGAGATTTTACCGGCATCGTGAATTATTACATCAAAAAGGAATAAATAAAAGACAGTTAGAAAATAATACAAGAGACAAACATGACACACCGCCTTACTGGAAAATATTAAAACAATGTTTTCCTCAATGCTTCAATACATTTTTTATATTTTTTATAACTCTCTCTTTGTTCCCATCTGTTCAATCCGACATAGTACAATCGGATCCAAACTTTATAGTTCCATCAGATTATTACACTACTGTCATGTGTTTTCTCACGTTTAACATTGCCGCTCTAACCGGTAGTTCAATCGCATCATTCGTTCAGTGGGTGAGTAAATTTTCTAATTAAAAAATTTGTTAAATAGTAAATGTATACATTAATCTCCCAATCATTACTTTTTTTTGTTTTTGTAGCCTAGTAAAAAATATTTAGTGATCCCAGTATTTTTACGCATTTTGTATATACCATTGTTTTTATTGTGTAATTACAAGCCAAAAGGTATATCAAGAGTATTACCAATATATATTAATAATGATTGGGTTTATTTTTTAATCGCCGTTACGATGGGAATAAGTAGCGGCTACTTTTCTTCTTTATCAATGATGTATTGCCCAAGGTAAGATTTGTCCAGCAAAAAGGATCGTTTTCCTCATTTTTGATATTAAATATGGAATATTTATAATTTTAGTATGGTTGATTCTCAATATATGACAACAGCTGGTATGTTTGGGGCAGCCTCATTAATTACAGGAATTTTTACTGGAATTTTATTTAGTATGGTCTTGCCCAGTGTAGTAGCAAATATATCATTTGGAATATCTTAATGTATACAGGATTCATTAATAAGATATTAATCCATATTTAAAGACATTCATTTAATAGGAGAATCAAAAGAAGAGCACAAGAAGAAAAAAAAATAAGATCAGAATTCATCAGCATAGAGTACAATCTAATTTTGACATTGCACTATTTACAATACCAAATGAATTTAATAGATTTTTCAGCATAATAAGGGGATGAAGCTGAAAATAAAGATGTCATTATATGATAATTTTATAAAATAACGTATTAATAATTTCTATTTGTTTGATTCATATTTGATATACTATAAATTGTTTTATTATAATATAGAAATAAAAAGAAAGAAAAGAAAAAAATAATACGAATGTTAAGCAGTATCTTAAAAAAGAAAAAAAAAAAAAAAAAGTTCGTGTTATTGAAAGCAATCTAATATTTCGTAATGAACTGTTTAAAATTTGAAGCAAAGAATAGAAATTTGTTAATACACTAAATTCATATTAACGATATCAATGTTCAATTATTGCCCCAATATAACTATTGCTACTAAATTGGACCAAAAAGCCTTAATATTCATATATTGTTAGGTTTTTCACATCCATGAGTTCACTCAGAGCCACTAAAATAAGCACATAAAAAATCTGTACATTTAACAATTGTTATTTACATAGACCAAATTTATGATAAGACTGGATTGTTAACTTTTCGTACTACCAATTTAATAAAATTTACGACTGAGCTATATACTATTTGGACGATAAAGATATTAAAATGGAAAATCATTTTCTTCTTCTTCTTTAAGTGCTCAGTAAATGTGCTAATCGTACTGAATAAATTAAAATACTAGTATTGTTAAAATACACACACATGCATTTGAAGAACACACGTGCATTTGAAAAACACATGCATTTGAAAGACACACTTCTTTTTTTCCTTTTCAAGTTATATAAATGTTTTACACGAAATAATTTTTCATAAATTCATTATTTTATTATGTTTTATACAGTTGTATTCTCACTTTCAGTAACTAATGGGTTGTGTTATTTGTACAAATATTATTATAAAATATAAATTTTACTTGTTATATATTTTGATATACGAACTTTACATTACTTTATTTTGTATGAGGTGTAACTAATAGTTACAATTATCAGAATCTTAGGAAATGATTATCCTTTAAAACTACTCATGATATATAAAATATAAACACTTTGATCTGATTAACATTAATCTCAATATGAGTCAAGACAATAACCTGTTTTACTTCTTATGTTTTGTATCTCTAATGATGGTTAACTTCTTTTGTATTTAAAGGTATTTTTATAGTATGTAATACTATGTATTTCAATATCCTTCTGTTTAATCAATATACTGTATGTTCAAAAGAAGACTAAGACAGTGTGTATAACTGAACATGTAAACATAAAATTGCATGTGTAATAAGCTCAATAAAACTTCAGTATAATATTTATTTTGTATACTTACAAAATGTATTTATTTACTTATACTTGTACTCAAATTTTATCGTAACTGTATGAGATTTTATATATTTTACATTGAGTGGAAATGTTTTTGTTAAATGTTTTGTAAATGATGTATACTATCTTATTATTTAATTTTTATTCCTAATTGTAATAAATTCGAGATTATATGTAATAAATCACAAAATTAATGATAATTACTCATAAAAAATTTGATTACATATATTCGCTCATATGTATATATACATATATTTACACATGTAATTTTCATTACAAGAAAAAATATAGAAAGGTACACATCATTAAATATGAACTTATGTTTGAGTACACTTAGTAAGATCTGTTAATACTGTCTAAGTGCTTCCACGTGTATTTACATGTGACAATTACGAATTTGCAACTTTATTGTATACATCTTGTGAGCTATGCTATTTTAATGTTTATAATACTGTTTACTCTATTTCTATTGATTCACATATACAGTAACTAATATTCCTATACATTATTAAATTATACTCGGCTAAACTATTTAGAATCATATATTCATAAACATAAACAAATTTTGCTAATGGGAAACCTTAAATTACCTCAAATATTGTACCCCAAGTTGACCACAAATTTTATTCTAAAATATAGAATCCGAATTCCTAGAAGGACAATCTTCCGCATAAAGCAATTCAGACAATAAATTATAAATAAAATTCAGTAAAACCAATGAATGGAAAATCATTGAATTTAAAGCTGATAGAGCATAGAAGGGATATTTTTATATTGATTCACTTGTGGACATGTTTTATCCAAAATTGCTTAATGCATATCATTAGATAGATTAGGCTTTCTTCATTAAGGTATTAATACAATTATCCACTTGAAAAAATGATTAAATGATGGTACATCTGTTTTTATATAAAAACGAAATTATAAAGAATCATATAACAAAGTAGCAATCAGATTATATGTTAACATAAATAACAATGTTATATAATAATATTAACATAAATTTTACCATTATTATGTTAAAATGTTTGGGCATGCAAAGTATGAATATAAATATGAATCATTGTAATATACTTACAAAGCTCATGGTTACAAAATACGTCTTGAAACGTAGATTTATGGAATTGTTTTAATTGTTCGATTTATTGTAGAGATGATGTTAAATAAATGAGTAAGAACAAAAATCTGATTTCATATTTAATAATCAACTACATTATCATAATAATTTGTATATCCTTTTATATCGAAAAACTAGAACGTTTTCCATAACACACATTATTGGTTTGTATCACATTTTATTCTAGTAGGTGATCACAAATAAAATTTGCAAAAAAATATTTCCTTAAAAATAGAAGTTATTCCCTTTGTTAATATCAGTATAGAGTATTAAACAGTAAATATTCCAAGTTAGAATGTGAAAGATGCACTGTATATAATACAGATTCTGTATCTGAATCAGTAGTTTTTACATAACATACACTTTTTCTATTTTTTTGTACGGAAACACTTCTTTGGTTTTTGGACAAATTACAGTACCATTATTTTCTTGAGCCATTTTTTCCAGTGCCTAAAGTAAAATGTATAAAATTAATTTAATAAATGGATAATTATATTTTTCTTGCAATATAAATTTATTTACTCACTTGTTCTCCATATACATATCCATTTGGCATCATCATTGGTTGATTATATTCATTTAACGGTTTTCCACTAATACTGCAAACAAGTCTGGATTGTGAACAATGAGCAAAAGGCAATGGAACAGCTAATTCATTAAGAGCTTCATTGCATACTGGACAATTTGGATTTCTGCCTTCTTTGTTTGCACTATAACACTGAGGTGTTTTTAATGCTGATAAACCTGCTTGTAATGCTACAGTAAAAACACTCTGACTTGCCAATTGGAAAAGTCTATAATTTTCATGTCTAAATTGCTCGATTAATCTATCCCATCTGTAAATATTATATATTATAAATATGACTAGATTTGAAAAAAAATATATGTAAGTATTCGAATTATTTACAAAGAATATAATTACCTCTTTTCGTCTAATAGATTTTTATATGGACTAAGAGATGTATTAGCTGGAAATGCTAATTGTCCCATACAGCATTGAATCTCATGCAATTGGAGATCATCATAATTTGTAAAACATTTCCTAGCATGTTTGACAGCGTCGAGCCTTCTATCTTGTCTTACTAATTCTATAAATTCTTGTACACGTAGATTAAATTCCATAGTACTTCCTAATTTTCTTAACTTAGATCGATTGTCATAGCACCAACCAACACACCTTGCAGTTTCATGATTTGCTAAAGATGTTTCAACCTCTCTTGATACCATAAAAACATCTAAAATTGTGAAATAAAATAAATAGTATCAATTCTATTCACATTCTATGTAAAATATCAAATAACATTAATATCTGACAAACCTATATTTGTTAGATCTCTAAGCTCACTACTGTCCGCTAACTTAGTTGCAGTTGTATAATAGCCTTTACGAAGGAAATATTCTATCAACATTCTATCAAGCCTTTGTCTTCGCCACTGATTCACAACACTTGGTGCAGTATTAGCATGTTCTTTTAAATGTTCTAATCGTCTTTTGCAAACCATTCCTGCTTGTAACTCTTCTGCAATAGACTCTTGTGCTTTTCTTTTTAAAGTTTGAAGTTTTTCTACAACACCTCCTAATAATATACTCATTTCTCCAGCAGGAACAGAGGTTTTATTATCTTTCATTAATTCATTAGCTGCTGTTTGTACATACGAAGCTTCTCTGTCTATGACTTTTTGAGCTAAACGAAATTTTTTATTAAGGAGTTCATAAGGAACCTAAAAATAGAATATTATGTTAACTTACTAATTTAAATAATAATAAAATCTGTCAATTTAGTGATACTAAAATTCGGAAAATTGGAACGAAATAATACAAGCCTCATAATTATTAATAAGGGACTGTCAAAAAATCGTCAACAGTTCTAAGAAATTTATTTGAATAACTATAATCATGATATAAGTACAAAAGTATTAAATACCTTTAACGTTGGATATTCAAGACTTTTAACGTCTGACATATTGGTTATGGTCAAACTACGCGTAAAGTTGTACTTAAAAATCTGAGGCAAATTATGTTTATTGTGTCACGATTAATATACTTTACTATTATGTATCATAATTGTTCATCTGTTTCCATACAAATCACGAGTACGGATACACAATGACGATTGCAACACTTTGACACACAATTGTCTTCAAGAATCGCGGAAACTCTTGCACTATTTTAACAAAGATAATTATCATTTTGTTTACGCATGATAAAAACGTTAGTATTATAATGTTACAGTAGATGGCTCTATTAACGATAGAAATAAGGGATGATCCTCAGACTAAATCATGTGACTAAACTATTTGTCACCAATTAAGGAATTTATTTTATTTTAAAGTGTTTCATGGCGAGAAAAAAATATGACGGCACATGTAATAACAGTGCAAACATATTATTCATCTTTATGTTAATAATTTGATTTAACCTGTGTGTTATATCTTATTCTTACCAGCGATTCACGGTGTTTTTGATTGGTTACTGAAGCGGATTAATTTTTGGCTTTGACCAATCGCGAAATTTGAGCATGTAACCCGAATGCAAGGCAACTGAATAGAAAATGCTAATAACGTACGCGTGGTTGAATGTTTTGGAAATGTGATGTGCAAGTTTTCCCTCGCAAATTCAACAAAGTTTCCTATAAAGGTGAGTTTTCGAATAACTGTATTATTATAATTTCTGATTTCAGTTAAATAATATATAATCTTAGACAATCACACGTGCACCCTCATAAAAAAAATTTATTTCAGTAATTCCTTAGCGTTTACATGTTATTTCTGTAGTTTTTAATTTTGAATGCTAATAAAACGCAAAATTTTTCTATATTATTTTCATTATAAAAATGTGTATATTTATTGTAAACATTAAGTAATTCAAATACATAATATCAGAAGGAATAAGTTGATGGACCTGCAAGAAAACTAATTGTACATATAAATATGAAACTAATATATTTTAATCTGTCATTAGATACAACATTAAATAAAATCTTGGGAAAAAATAGTTTGAATAAAAGATAATATAAAATTATTGCAAAAATCCAGCCGATATTTAACCGTTCGGCATAGCTGAATCGAAAAGGATCGGTTATTTTCGGGTATATTCGGCCGGTGACGGAGAGTATCGGTGGCGCGCGCGAGTCACTCGGATGGCCGGGGGCCGCCATTTTCCTCCAGCGAGGGAGACAGTCGCGAACGTAGTTCCGCGCATTGTCGACCAATTTTTTCGTCGAATCGAGGGATTTTCGCGAACAACTGGGGCGTCGGGCGGGCGCGCGTGACCCCAGAGCCCGTATCCGAGCGAGTATCGTTCCACGGGAGGCTCAAAGTCACCCGTGGACGTCGCGAGAGCCGTGTGAATCGGAATACAGAGTCAAGGCGCCGCGCGTATACCCCCGATCGAGACACATCGTAAGAACGCCGTGTGAGAGAGTGAATAGTTTGGTGATCGCAGTGTAGCCGGTGAAAATACACGAGTACCCAGGAGTACCGTGGACCGAGGAATACAGGGAGAATCGCCTCTGACAGGTTAGTGAGTGTTTTTCTCACGTAGATCGCGCCGTCGAGAGCTCAGTGTACGCCGTGTGCGTCGCTCGCGCGGCCCCTGGTGTGCACGGTGCATGCGTGCACACACGCACCGGAGAAAATTCCGCGGGTTCGTGCGTGTGTATTTGTATGCGTTTCTATCTTTCATCTGAACTCGCGCGTACGAATACAGTGCATACGTAGTTCTTCGTTTAACCGTTCCACATCTATATGTGCGTGTGCGAGTGTATGACACTTAGTGTGCGAGTATGCTGACTAGTGTGATATGGCGGGAGACGCCGCGCCAGCAACGAGCCACGCGCCTTTCTTTTTATTCAGCCCTCCATTTGCCACTGGCCCGATTATTCTATCTTTCACCGTCTTTTACCAACTTTTCAACCCTTAAAAACTCCCATGGAATTTTCGACTTGTGCCTGGTAAAATTTATACTGTTCGATACTTAAATACCCTCTTTTCCACTGAACTGTGTGTAATCGTATCTTGACGTTGACCTTCGGCAACGCTTCAACCTTTCCGATGAAACGTTACAAGCTCGTGCTTCTCACATTTCTCTCGGCGTATTTGTTTGCATGAATCGACGCGCAAGATCCCTCGGTACAATTTGCCAATTCATTACAATATGTTAATTTCCAAGTGGGATTCCAATGGATAATTAGACACCTTATCTGTTTTATTACGCGTAGGGACTGTAATACCAATACTCGTTTGAAATAGGCTATTTGCATGGGATAAATTATCGCATCAGACGAATCTACGCGTTTTCCTCGTTATAGTCCCACTATGAAACGCACGTGCGAACCAGGCGAATTTTCTGACATATCACAGGAGTATGAAAATTGTTATGAATTATTGCTAGATGGCAGCACTTTGCGTTGTACTTATAAATTTTATTTATAAAAAGAAACCTTATCGAAAATTTTCAATTCTTTTACACTAGTGTATTGTACGTACGCATAGACGCATCTGCGAACTCGTGCGAATCGAGTTCGCGTGACTCCCTCTTTACATTTTAATAAATCATGTTACTGGAAATATTTGATTTACCGTTCGAAGAGCATGTCAGAGCAGTGAAGTGCCTATGGTGCTGCAGTACAGTCTGATGTAAATCATTTATTCTGCTAAGTGTACGTGTCATGCGGCTGACCGCCATTTGGATAGACGCTTCTAGAATATCATTCATTTGTATCTCTCGCTCCTTCCGTCGACAGCCCTGTCTTCTTCTATATCTATTTATCTCGCGATACACACCATATTAATGTACAATGCGTTTTTCATACGAACGACTTATATACGCACACGCTCACTAATCCACAGAATTTTCTTAAGCGACAACGTAATTTAGGAACGCGTTTACACGCGTCGCTAATTATCACGCCACGTTCGTGCTACAAATTAGCATCCTCTGAGAGTTCGAGCGAACTTTTGTGAAAACGATTATCGTTCGTGCTTGTGGGTGACACCGCGAACGCACTTAGTGGTTCTCAACTTTTTCCGTCCTGTTTCCAGGTGCTCACTGTTGTCGCGTGAATCTTTTATACGTCTTCGTGCAACCCGCATCCTTTAATTCGATATATCGCCCGCTTCTCTCATAATATAACCTTACCGATGGCTCTCCTTTAGTTGCCTATAATTTTCACCACACTTTTAACAAATTTCTAATTTCTTTTTATCATACTATCTTTCAACTTTGACAAATGAAAACGTTTGTTTACATTATATCCTAGTGTTTACACGGTTGGTTTTACATTTATCGCGATATTCCATAAAGTTACGATAGGAGGTAACTACCGTGTTTAATTCTTCTCTGTTTCTTCGTTTCTTTTTTAAAGGCTGCAACTATTAATCCAATATCAATTGTAGAGATTGCGTTTGATTCAAGAGCGTGATAAATTCTAACCTAACCACTCGTCAAGAGACACGCAACGCGAATATTCGTAAATTACAACCGATATTAAAAATTGACATAACCGCATGTCCACGGTCTATAAGTGATATCTAAAAATATTTCGTAACGTCAACAATGCCAGCTATACTTCAACTGTAATACACGCACTGGTTTAGTTTTTCCACGAGTTCGATGTTCTTGCCTGGACTCGGTTAACAAGCTTCCGTTCGAAGCGATAAAGCATGCTAACGACCTACTAATCTGAAATGTAGGGTTCGAACGACTGCAAAATATTAGAAGCGTGATATCGCGTGTTCCGATGGGTCCTAACGGTGAAATACGATTATCCGAATAAAAATGTGCCGATAGAGAGAGAAAGAGAGAAAGAGAGTGGGAGAGAGACGAAGCGAAACGAGTTGCAGCGACCGGACGAAAGTGACCTGAAATTTCGATATGTACGCATTGTTCGAAGGCTAATGGCAAGTCCTAAAGGACGTCGGCGCCAAGCAGAATGTCGGATTGCGTAACTTTCGCCGAATTTAACGCGAATATGGAACGAACGCGTCGCGTACGTTTCCCTTATTTCGTTCCGCCGGTGTGCGCGCCACATGCACGGTAACTTATTCATCGTTGATTGTGTCGGTATTTAAACGAGCTCCTGTTCTGGCCTTACGTAATTTGCTGAACGCGGAGAGCAGCGGTATACACGCGCTCGGTTGCTTATTCAGCGATGTTGTGACCTGTATTCACGTCGCGACACTTCTGTTTCTTTTTACTAGAAACCCACTCACGGCCGGCCGTGTGTATGCGCGCGGCGTCGCGTATATTTACGTTTTCCTCAGTGGCGCCGCGTAAATCCATCTCCCGCGGTCGTCCGGAGAAAGGAAACGGGAAGGCGTTATCCTTCGAGAAAGTTAAGTTGTTCTCAATTTGACGAAAGAGGTCGGTTTCGCGCCACCGTCGCTGACCAGCCGAGCTTTTCCTTTATTTTAGGGTCCACTCGGTGCGAAAGAATATCTTCGTTGCCGACTATAACCTCTCTACGCTTCCTCTTGTCCCGTGGATTATCTCTGAAAATGCATAAGTCATGATATAATACGTGGCGTTTGATGCGAGAGAGCGTTACTTGTAAATGCTAATCCGGTGTTCGATTTCGCCAAGTCGGTGCGTAGTCTTGGGACCTGCTAGCCGACGGTCGGACGACATAATCGGGTCAAATATCGCGTTCAATTCGGTTCGGGAATATATCGCGCGTTACGGGCCGTGGGACGATGCTTGGATTTAAGAGAATTTTCGTGGCCGTTAGATTTACTGCTTATCGGTGATTCACGGTTCACTCTGGCCGACGAGGTCGTCACAGGAATGAATCTGTTATTGTTTGTTCGAGGAGCACGGAAAGATACCGCCGCGGTTCTGTGTATCGCTTAAGAGAGAGAAAGAGGGCAATATCATCTTCTAAACTCGAAATCACACGGTTGAAAACGAGACACCGGTGGTGGTGCCGCTTTCTTTTCGCAAGGCTATCTAACGAGTACCTATTATTGAGCCAGCCACGGCGATAAGAACGACATTTCGAGCGTTCGTAAAATTCCCTTAGATTACGTTTTCACTTGGCCGTATCAGCGATGTAATACGCATCGGGCAGAATTAGTTCATTATACGACTCGCGCGCGTAGCTTCGATGGGATACAGATGTGTCGCGGTGTACACGTAACTGCCTATTTAGAAATGTTATCGCATGCACTGATAATGGTACGATAATGTGAAAAATGGACAGGTATATCGTATTCTCGAGTATCGCCTTGCTCATGCGACGCTTATAAAATTTCAAGTGCCGATTAAAAATTAGATAATCGATTCCGCGATCCCTTTTTCCTCTTTCGTCCCGACCACATTAGGCCAGTATTTTCACCCTGGTACGGAGGTTCGCTGGAAAAATAAAAATTGAAAAAAGAAAAAAAAAAAGACGAACGAAAATAGAAAAATCGTGTAGACAAGTATATAAACAAGGATGCTGGAGCGAAGTTTGTGTAGGCTTTGTTCTCCGTCGTCGCTCTTCCGTCATTTTTTGTCGCGTAATTAAAGCGTGAAATCGCCACGAGGAGAAACGAAGAGGAGAGATGACGAAAGCTGGGCAGATAAAGAGAGAGATAGCGGATCGCGGAGAGGGGGGCGGAAAAAAGTGTCCCTGTCTCGTACGAGGCTCGGGTGGAACCAAACCGCGGCGGTTATTATCGATCTCTCGGCATCGTTACACTTCGTCCGGGATCCGTACAAGTGCGGTAAAAGGCACGAGAGAGTGGTTACGTCGATTGTCCACGGGCTGCAGAGAGAAGCGACGCTCTACAGGCTGTTTCTAAAATAAGCGACCAAAGCTTTTGGAGTGCGTTTTGTTTACCCTCACGATGGGGGACGGATCCCACGTTCCCAGGCACGGAAGTGACTTTTTTTTTTTTTTTATAGGTCGTGGCCATTTTTTTGTTTGTTATAGGGATTTTCTTACCCGGGGAAAGAAAATACCGGTGTTAAACTTGGCGTACCTTTTGTGAAATTATCGCCCGCGGAGATTTTCGTGTCCGGTTCAGTTTGTTTACGTTAGCTCGATAAAACGAGTGCGTTCACGAAGTTCGCGCGACGAGACGAAATAATCATTTCATAAATGATGAAATACATTTTGAAATACGCCAGATGGATATGTGATAAAAATATGTGACCTCATTCGAGATCTGGCTTACTGGGTCTAATCACGTGTGATTTATCATCGTCAAAGTTTCTCTGATTACGCGTTATTAGCGGAATAGTGGAAAAGGACTCGATTATGCGAACGGTGTGTTACCGTTTTATTCACCGAGCCACCGAAAATTGTCCGTTTACGCCGCTGCCGTCGTCAATGGTCAAATTACATGCCCGATTCGCGTGACAGAATTCAAAGTAGCCTGAGAATGTGCGAGAGGTCTTTTATTGGGGAGGAAAATCGCTTCTAACCGTTAACTGGGAATACTTATCCCAATATTAAGCGCTCGCAAACTTGCCAGGCATCCTTGTAAACCTCTGTCCCAAACAAAAGGTAGCCATATAATTCGGAAGGGAATCTTTTTCCCGTCTTTGTCCATGGGACCTTTTTCCATCCCCAAGGTGAGCATCGTTAAGGCCCCCAGGAATTGACTGAAACGAGAAATACAACTTATCCGATAACTACAGTTACACAAAGCTTATAGACATATATATTGTCGTTAAAACTTTCCTGCAAGTTATCTCGTGATACTTATGTAAGGAAGTAACTGTAACAGTCATAGAGCAGCGTGCATATAACGTTAAGTAGCACTGTTTCGGCTTAATAAAATTGAAAGATACGACTGAATTCTATTTCCTACGAAATGAAAATTTACTTTAATCTCTCGAAACAAAGTTTCAAAATTCTCATGAAAGGAAAAAAAATCCCTTTCATCGATAGTTACAATCGGATTACATTATCGAGTATCGAATGACTTCGTTTTGGGACACCCTGTATACACGAATGTATCGACAAATCAAAACACGTATCGCTGAAACGATTAGCGTAGTAGTTCCTGTCTATAGTAAGCGCGAACAGTCTATCTTGTCCCGTTATAGATGAAACGTTTAGTATACATACATCCAAAGTTTGCTCGCCCATTTTAGAAGCGCTGTATATATCCGATCGTTCCGTAGAAATTTCAATGTAACAACCTAAGTGGCATGTGGATGAGTGCACGACAAAGAGGGAAAGGGAGAGCGAAAGAACGGTCTGGTCGGTTGTAACAGGTGCCCCCACCCGTCTCCTTGTTGCCCCCTCTCTCTCTCTCCGCGATGCCTCTCTCCTCCCACAGCACTGTTCTCTTCAGGTCTGCCTCGTTCATCCTGTGTGTATATCTTATAACGTTTCCTATCTTCTTTCTCTTCGTCGTTACTTAGCCTCTTTTATGTAAGGCTAGCAAACTGACCTGACTCAACTATTGAGTATGCTATGCCTCTCTCAGGGGAGAGAGACCAGCTATATAGGTTTCTCCTTCTCTTTTCGGTTTCGTCGCTCGGGTTTCGTCGGGCATGAGGATGGGGCTTTCCGTTAGATGTCGTGTAATCAAAAATCTACACGATAGAGGGCACGTTTTCCGACGCTCGCTACACAGCTGCATGCAATTGGAACCGATAGTATTTACATCTGTCATAACCATTTCAAAATCTTGATTTATTAAATTCTATTTACGTAGCAGGTGCGTGAAGGTTAATAGCGATGACTTATAGTATTACATTTGCCGCGCGTGAAAGAAAGTAGTATTTCAATGTTTACATATTTCCAGTGATACTGAAACGATAATAGATTACCTTATTTACCGATTATCGTGATTTTTTTAATTTATCGAAGGAAATATGTTTAGCGAATCCGAGATTAAATCTATTTTTAACTTTTTTTTCTCTTTTCTTTTTTTTTTTTAAGATACCACGAGCCCCGGTGTACCTCTCGAACATGGTATTTGATAAATACTAGAGCGTGTCGTATAGATTCGTGAAAAAGATATATGACAATTTCTATGCGAGCAACCAGCGGAACGTTGGAAACTGTTTCGTATGCACCCTGATTTCTTTTCGTCATGGGCCGCTTCTTCTTGTACAAATAATCGAGAATAGGGAAAAGCGTAATTACTGCTATGCTATTCAGGCTACAGGCAATCGATTTCTACAATGCCTGTACAATGGAATGAAAATATAGATATCGCTATTCGTCTCTGCCAGTCTTGTGGAAAACGGACACGGATAGCTATAATAATAGATAAATGCACATGCATTACGTAAATAACGCGAAACAATGCGTCCGGAACACGCGAAAGGAACAACGTCGTTGATCACACTTAGAAATTGGTGATCCGTAATCACATGCACTTGGAACACGTGTTTAAAGGCTGTTTCGAATGTCGGTTCTCGAATCGTCGACGTTAGCTGAAAAACTGGGCTACTTCGACATTCAATCATTTCTATCGTTCAAACATCGAGATGTAATTGGATAGATAGTAACAGACGCGTATCTTGTATCTCCGTATTCATTGCTCAGTCAAAGAAGGTCCCCACAGTACGCTATACATAACTACGGTCGTTGGAATATCTTCCAGTAAATTGACTAAGCTAAATATACTATACGCGCATATACCTGGAAATGTCTGAAATACTTCAGATTACAGGAATCGCGCCATAAACGAGATAAAACAAATAGAGATACGGCAGCTACGTGAATACGAAAGAGCGAGAGAACTGGGGAGAAAAAGAGACACGGAAGCGTATAGAGCGCTTTAAAGAAGCGTACACGTTTGAAAAAAAAAAGAAAATAAAATAAAAAAAAAAAAAAAAGAAAAGAAGAGAAAAAAAGGGGGGAAGAAATTCGTTGTCGCCGTCACGGACGCGATGTAGTCCGAACGTGAAGTACGACCCCAGGATAATGGGGGTAGCGCATCGCCATTGTAAACAGACTTGGAAGCAGTAAGCAGCTCCGGGATTTAGTTCGATGTGTCGGAGGACGGGGACAGCGGGAGGTGGTTGGGCGAGACGGGGAGTCTGACGGTTGGGATGAGGAAAGCCGGAGAGTAGGGTGCCAACGCGGGGGGCGGGGGCGAGGGGGGACGTGTCGTGAAGAGAGGGGCAGACTGTCGAGGGTGGGAAGTTGCCGAGACATCGATCGGGCCGGCCATTGCTTGCCACACTCCACTACTAGGAGTCAAGATGCCATATCCACTACGAGGAACTAAACTCCATGAAACTACTCTCTGCCGCTCTCTACGCACTTGTCCTAACCCGCTGTAACTCTGTATAGGTATACGCCGCGCGCATAGGTCGAACCGACGCGAACGACGTGTACGACCGTTGGGGACGATCGCACAGCAGAAAGAGAAAGAGTGAGATAGAGCAAGAGAGGGAAAAAGGGAAAGGAGGCGAAAGAGCGACCGAGAAGACGCGAGAAGCGAGTTTTGTGTCCTCTGCGTACGTATTACATAGCAGGCACGCACGTAGGTGTGTATGGATACAACCACGAGGAAACAAGTGTACGCGGGACTCACTCATCGGTGGTGCTGCTGCTGCTGCTGCTTCCACGCTGGAGAATCGCGCGCGCGGACAAGAAAGAGAGAGAAAATCGTTTGTATACACTCGCGGCCCCGTGAGGTCGCTTTTATACGCGCACATACTTGGACCGTTCATGGACGATCTTGCGCGGGGACGCTGGCGAGCGTGAAGTAAGTTATAAATTGGCCCTCTAATACGTGGACGAACTTGTTCCCGATGTAACCGATGTTGCGACTAATGGGTTATAGCTCATTAGACGCTGCTAACGGATTATCATTTCTCTACGACTTATTACTCTCCTTCCTTGCTCGATTGATTTGCAATGATTTACTAATCGGCACGTCGTACGCGTGCAACATAGATATACGCACACACGTACAAATCTGTTTCTTCGAATTCTCTGGATTGTCGCGCGTATCTCTAGAAATCATTCGCTTGACTGGGTAGAACTCGCATGGGAAAATTCTGTTCCGGCTGCGTTCGTGTTCAAATTAAATTAATGTCCCGCTAAGTTTCTTCCTAACTGGGATTAGAGTGACGAGGTTCTCAATCTGAACCGGTTTGTTTGGGAAACTTGCCGGCGGTATGAGAAATTCTGCTTGTTTTTCATTAACGTATTTCCAATGATAATAATCGCTGCTTAACCAATCTTTGCCGTTTTTATATTTCGTGCTTGCGCCGAAGTTACAGGGACAGTAGCGTATGGAAGGTTTTACGAGCGACTTTCTTTGTTTCTTTAGAAGTGATTTATTCCGTGAAGCGCGTCCAGAATGGGTGCGGAAACAATAAGAAAAGTTGTCGCGGTTTATGTGGAAAATTCTGATTCAGAGCGGAAGAGGATATAGGGAACCGTAAAGAGGGAGGGGTTGGCGAAGTCGACGGAGTGTATGTAACTTTGAAACTCAACAAGGGTATATTCATCGCGTTCCCTACCCATGAATAGAAGGGGACACGAGCTGGCACATGTCTTGAGCCGCACCGGCATTGTTCTTTTTATGTATGCTTCTCGATCGAGTCCTTCTTAACCCGACCGTCGGCGAGGCAGAGTTATGCGAATGGATGATCTCTCGTACAAGAGATGCCGTAACAATTCTTTGCATCGTAATGCTCGAACGGACCGCGACCGTGCGCACACGGTCAGATCTGATTTAACGTCACTCGTCGGCCTGCATGGAGACGCTTAAAGGGATGTTAAACGGTTTTGAGAAGCGTTCCGTGTTCGAGTCGTTCCACTCGCCACCTGTCGGCCTCTCTCTGTCTTCAAGGTTTCAAATATGAATGCAACGAATGTGTAGAGACTCGACACGAGCCCATGCTTGTACTTTCTCCCACGTACACTCTGCACGCTTTTGCTCTGTAGGTTATTACTGGTTGAAAGTTTGAAGCGGCGAACGATTGTACGTCAGTTTACCGTCGTTGCTCCTATTATCGCTTTTGTTCAACGAACGTAACTGGCGACGCCTTTTGTCAGTGGCTAATTAAAAGTTTCCAGCAACTTGGAAATCTTTAACGTTGAATTTTTCTGCTACCACCGTTGTTCCTTTCGCGCGAACACGAATCCCGGCGCTTGAATGGATCCGTAACTTCTGCCGAAGAATAGTTTGCCAAGGTAAACGCCCAGCGACGATGCAGAAACGCAGCGAGCCAAATGTTTTCCAACTTGACTCGCGCAAACTCGAATACTACTCGCGCGAGCCGGGATGAGTCACTGGGTGAGTCGATTTGACTGTCACGGTGCAAAGGCAGCGAGGTATTAATGCGTGCACCTATATCGATCACTGCGTAAGAGAGGAGGGAGACACAGAGGTTCGTGTTCTCAACGCACTTTGCATGTGCATCGACATTTGCAGCAGCGAGTACGATCTCAAGGCCGAGCCGCCAACTGAATTTATCGAGTTCAACAAATTCTTGGCCATCTTCTCTTCCTGCTCTCTTTTTTTCTCCCCTCCTTCCACAGTTTTGTTTGGGTAAAAATTTGGAAATTCATTCTCGGTGGCTCGTTTCATTTCACCGGAATAATATGATAAATAAAAACGATCGTTTCGATTGATTTTAAGGATATCGCATTATGTTTTAATTGATTTCCAATTCCCTTCTTTTCTTCTCCTAACTGTTCAATGCGATAAATTTATCTCTTTTTATTGTTATGAACGCATACGGTAATGTTTCGCGATATGAATTTACATGTTAAAGGAATAAAAAATATTGTTTAGACGCAAGTAAAGTAAATTATAATTTACAGGTTGTGAGTGGTTAATAAAAACACGGCAACAGCTGTTGTAAATAGTTAGTATTACATATTATGCTCGTTTAAAAGTGAAAAAAAAATGAAAGATAACAACATTAGGCGCAATTAAAATGCTATCGCGGTATGTCTCTTACATTTTCAGGTTGTAATTAGTTAATATTATTCGTGATAAAGAATCGATTAATTCATCGGATGACATATTAGAGTAAAAAATTCATTTTGAAAATTTTCCACAACCTCGCATTTACTCACAAATCTATTTACTTAACGCGTAGATATTTCTTACCAAGTATTATCTTACATTTATGAATCATCAGCCGATCCTCAAATATATTTTTCATTTAGTTCGAAATTTTTATCCATGAAATCACGTCGACGAATTTATGTTACAGATAAATGCCGCACTTGTATTTATTTAAAATATTACATTCTTACATTTGTTGTGTTTATTTTTATTGCATTGTCCCCGGTAACTTCTTTTCCTAGGGTTTAAACAGAGAGGGAAAAATAATTTCCGTCGAACTTGTAGGAAATTTTAACCGAACCAGTTAACGCACAAAACTTTCTCGTCGCATCTGAATTTTGCTGCAGAAAAATGACAGTGCAGCAAAGTTCTTTCCCTCCGTTTGGCCGGGAGAACGGTCGTAACTTCTTTTCGAACTACATACGCGAACCCTGAAAGCTAAACCTCTTCGTAAGTACCGACTCGACCGGTTTCTTTTTTTGCTCTGGCGTACCATCAAAGGAGGGACAGTACTCGGCCATGCTGACTGGTATCTGTTACAAAACGATGCTTACAAGCTTCTACACACGTACACGCGCGAAGAAGGGCAACGATGAACGCGAGCGAAACTCACGCTTTCCTTGGAATCTCGCAAACTTCGTCTTGGAATTTCGATCGTTGCCTGCTACTCTGCAGGGGAGGGGGCAGAGTTCTCTGCGAAGTGGGAGAAACATCTTTCTTCCTGAAACGTCTCGTCGAAGTTTACAGGCTTCACCTAGCTGTTTCCGAGTCACTTTTACTTTTTACCTTTTCGTATGCAATTTTTTTTTTTTATTACCATATTTCGGAATCTTTAATCGCTCAAAAAGCAGCTGGAGATATCCGTTTGTCGTTGACCTTGAACTTCTCTACCGTACTCTTGTACGAAAAACTCGGCACGAGTAATAGTCATAACGTACTCTTAACGAGAAAGAAAAAATTTCTTTTCCTCTTAAAATTCGAAAATTTCTAAAAGAAAATATCAGCAAAATTTTTCGATACTTCCGCTACAAAGAATTTTCTTAACCATGTCATCATTAACACTTCCATGTGGAATCGATAATTTGTTTAAACCATTCTTAGGGTCACACTTTTTTTTCCCGAACACTGTTTTACATTCCGGAGAATGTGCGTATCTCGACGCAGGAAGGAAGAACGAGAGAGAAAAAGAAAGAAAGAAAGAATGAAAAGAAACCGCTTTGTGTTTGTACCCGCATCCGCGTGTACGTACTCGAAAATGTCGTTCCAGCTGCACAAAATGCTTGGCCCAGCCCTGGTTAGGCGGCAAATTGAGGCGGCCGGTGCACCGAGAGAGTAGTAGCACTCGCGCGCGGGTCGATGCCAATCGATCGCCACGGCGAAACATCCTGGCGAAAGTTTGCGGAAAAGTGATAATTCCAAAACACATTGCTTATTCGTGCAGTACCGAAGGAATGGATATAGAAGGAAGGAAGGAAGGATAGAGCCAAGACAGTAAGGAAGCACGGGCGCGAGACGAAGGGAGAAAGAGAAAGGGAGAGGGCAGAAGGGGAAAGGGAGAAGGAAGGAGGATGGAGGGCAAGCGAGGCAGAGGCAGGCAAGCAGGCAAGCAAGCAAGCAGGCAGGCAAGGCAAGGCAGGCTAGGCAGGCAGGCTGGCAGGGCAGGCGTTGGAGAACCGAAGTTTCGCTTTAGGAGCGGAGAACTTAACTGAGTTAACTTTGCTGCCGAACCAAACTTTCCGCCAACTTTAAGTAGTCGCCTCTCCTCTCCTCCTTCTTCCTTCCCCCAGTCTCTCCCTTCCTATACTCATGGCCGTTCGCTCGTTGGCCGCTGGAGAGACGAACGCGGAGGCGGAAGGTACCAGAGCAACAGCCCCTCTCTTTACCCCTTTTCCGACCATTCCGTTGTGCCCAAGGATGAGAATGCTCGAACGCCGACACCGATACTCGTCATCATAATTGGACAAGTTTCTTCTGCTCCTTTCTCCATTCTAGTACTCGACAGATTTTTTTACTGTTTCTTTTTCGTTTGTTTGTTTTGTTGTTGTTGTTTTTTTTTCTTTTCGTGCCGTGTATGCGTTTTCATCCTTTTTCCTTTTTTATTTTCTTTTTCCCTTCATTTGCAACTTAGGGCAAACTCTTGCTCTCCTTTCGTACGCGAGCATTTTTATTTAAACGTGTGTCGCTGTTGTTTATTTCGCGGAGAACAACAGATTTTTGTTTCTACGAAGTTCGCGCTTGTGTCCCGTTGCTCAATGGCTCACAGATGGCGCGTCGATGAGAGCGTGCCGATTTTTATCATCGTGATTGAACGAGTTTCTATTTTCATGTCTTATTTCATAATTTGTGTTTACGTTTCACGTTTTCGTTCCCGTTTGTAATTTGTCAACTGATGTGTTTTATATGAGAAATTTCATCTTTGCAAAAAGGCGACGATTGGTTTTGATTTTTTAAAATAAAATTTAATATAATTTGGAAGTGTAGGAAAAGTTTATTTTTATCGCACGATTCTTTTTAAAAAAATCGTCGTAAGTTATGTACATAAATTTACATTTGAAGAACTACGTTTAGTACGCTTGCTGAATTCGAAAACATGAAAGAAGTTGAAATATGGTTCCGAGCTTTATAACCTCAATTAAAAAAATGGTATGGATTTGTGTCTAAAATTGACCTAGAATACATATCTATTGGTGCTAACAATACATGGTTTTAAAAAGGTTTCCACGATGGCATATGCGTCATTATAGCGAATGTTATCGCTAGTGCACTTTCCTAATAGGCTTGTTTATTTCTAGCTCATTATCAGCGAGCATTCCTAATACTGTATTTTAAATAATGGAAGTTTTGTTGTTGGAAAACGACTTGATTCTAATTAACCCCTTATAAATATTAATTAGTACAATTATTTGTTATATTACTCTATTGGAATATTGTATGTTACGTCTGAAACCGAATCAAAGTATTTACATATTCTTGACAAATATATCGTCTCTCTCGTGTCATATTAACAAAAAGCCTAAAGTTAAAGTATAACGTAATTTATATGTCATTTTTAATTAGATGATAATTGTCTCTGTTTTTTAGCCAATTGTATATTCAGAAGGTGTGATCTTGAATGTTCGCGTTGGAAAAGTCTCACAGCATTCGCATTATTAATGAACCTTCGACTTAATTTATGAAATCCTTCACCAATCTGAATCCCCTCTCCCTATCGGTCGATATAAAAAACTTGCCGCGATTATTATCGCAATGAAGTCGTTTGAATTTCACGTGTCACTAACAAAAACCTAGTCACCTCTCCGCGCGGCAAGTTTTGAAACAAACTTTACTTTATCGTGGCTCGATTGTAGGAAGGGAGAGAGAGCTGGCAGGACGAGCTTCCCTCCCACCAACGGTTCTCCGCCAAGTAAAGTTGCTCCCAGGTTAGACAATAATTGGATAACTTCGCCCTCATAGCTCCCCATCCCACCGGCAGCTTCGTCGCCCCACCCTTGCTCTGCTTTCCCCTTCCCCTTTCTCATCTCTCCCCCGTCTTCTTCACCACCACCCTCCATCGTTATATCTGTAACTCGAAAAACTCTGTTGCACACTGAGATTAAGCTAAAGGGTTGAATTCGACCGCTTAGTCGAAACGTTCATTCTAAAAGCTCGATGAATTTTTAACTCGTTTCAGAACATCTTTTGATAACTTCTGGCAAGCTTTTGCTGGTTTAAGAAACATTGGCGAGTTAACCTTATAGGTTGTAAACATTGATGTTCTACATACGGAATGACGTCTGATCTTTTAAAGATAGATTTAAATTGTAAATAAATTTTATATAATTATTGATATTTCACAGAAATATAGTTTTACAAATTTACAAAAAAAAATAAGCTCGGAAAATAATGCATAGGTCGTAGTAATATGGGATCTTTAAATGTACATTGTAAATAAAGTGTAAATCGTATTTATATAGTTAATACAGTACCATTAACAATACGTATCCGTGTAGTTACTTGTACGTGTCGAAGTGTACAATAAATATAAAAGTTCCTTCTGAGCGTACTTCCTCACCACATTGCACTCCCTGCTACTAACCGTACGTGTATTACGTATGATATACGCTGCCAGCTGTCGAACAAGGGCTTAATCTCGCTTCCTTGCCTCTCCTCCTTTTGATGATATGAGCTTGCATTTTCGCTGAGTTGGCACAACATGTGCCCAAGTCAAAGTGCTTGGGTTTGCACTCTACGTTAGTATCGCATCCTCGCTTTCGCTGAGGCTAGCAGCGATCTCATTTTGTAGCCTTCTCTGCGGACTGTTTCCGATTGCTTGTGTGTATTGACCGACAGATCAAACATTCTTAATGTGTATCATTTATCTTATATTAACCTTACCACATGGAATGTTCCCGCTTCGGTGGTCCAACTACTATATACTCTCTGATGAAATCTCTGTGAGTAGTCGTAACGAACGAGATCTCAATCTGTGTCGTTGTGAGTACCAATGAAAGAACTGAATGGCAAAAATCGTTGACATAACAAATAGAAGGATTGAGAGTTATAGATTTCTATTTAAGTCGATTTTCAGCAGAATCTAACGAAAAATTAATTTTTAAGTATAATATATGTAGTATAATAATTGACTGTGATTTTGTATTAAATTATGGAATTCCCTATTTTCGAAGAGAGAAAGTTGTTTGAATGATACTTGATTAATTGCATATACTACACTACAGAAACAATAGCCTTTTAGGTTATATCAATTGTCACGAATACCATATTGAAGTACTTTCTTAAAAGTTTGATTTATTTTTGATGATCTTGGTTGAGTGTCGTGTGGTGACGGCGTCTGACGAGGGCGCCACGTGTCAGTTTCTCTACTTTCTTATGGAACTTCGTTGGTTCAGCATTTTTCCGTTCCGCCATATAAAAGCACCGGGTACTAAATCGACTCTGATCGAACATATTTTCTGTTTTCGTATAGTTTCTTGCGCATTGATCACTTTAGTACACACTAGAGCTCTAAAAACTGGAATTTATGAGTTACTAAACAGTTAATCGGACATTAAGCGTGCAAATGCACCATGATTGGTTTACAATTGCTGCCGAAAATGGGCTGAAAACGTCGACCCACTAACCAAAGCCAGGCGTTCTATTAACAGTTCCAAAAACATTTGCCCCAGCTAGTAATTTCGTTCTCGATACATGGTGTGTTCTGTGCGATCTTTTTACCGCTGTTTCACCCCGAAGTGTAGAAAGTTTATACACATTTTTGTTTGACATAACACCGACATTATATTCTTGAGACTTCTTATATTTTCCAAGCGCTTCTATCACTGCACTGAACACACGCACTGCGCAGGTTAAGCCGGCGCGTTTCAAGGTAACCTAAAACATTCGGTTTCGTACACGCTGTTAAGTGTTTCGCTTTCCGTAGTATAAAATAATACAAAATTTTGTCACTCAACTGAGTACTGATATCTTGTTACATTTTTCATAACACAATACTGTATTCGTGAGTGAAGTATTTGCAACCATACGTATCACATGGATTTCTTTTCTATGAAGAAATTCATGAAGGCGTCGAAATGTATGTTTATTGACCGAAGCTTGTGCTTTATGCGTATTGCATTTTCGTTTTTACAGTTTCTGAATAGTGAAGGTTTAAGAGAAACTAGAATAAATTGTTTAGGCAAATTCTAGCTTATATTGTTTTGTAATTATTTATAATTTACATATTTCTCAATTGTTGTGAAATATATATTACGCATTAAATTCAGTTTTGTTTACATTAATGATAAGATATAAATAGTTAACTGGTATAATAAGATAATTTTACTATTCGTTAATATTATTTAATAAAATCTTCATTAATAGTATTTAAATTTTTATTGCAATGATATTGATAAAAACTGATATTGTGTTCTTTATATACTTGTGAGTGTAAGTGATTTATGACTTAAAAGATTATTGTTTTCAATTTGCAGGAGACAGTGTTCAACAAGTCGTGATGCGTTGGAGGTTCGGCGGTCCTTGTCCAAAAACCGACCAGAAATCAGTGTTACAGAAGCAATTTGTGTGACGAAGCATAAAAGTGCAAAATTGTATTTTAAGACATACTCAGAGGCTTCCTTGTCAGTGGACTATAGGACTTCCTTGGAAGAAAGCAGACATTCTTAGTGACACTGAAAGTACAAGTGAAAAACATAAAAATTGGGGGGGCTGTTTGACCGATGGACAAACGGAAGATGATGCCCAAACGCCCTCGAATTGATAACCTGAGGGGTCCTATTGCAAATGGACCCATTCAGACACGACCATTAGTGGCTTTGTTAGATGGTCGAGACTGCTCTATTGAAATGCCTATTCTCAAAGATGTTGCAACAGTGGCCTTCTGTGATGCACAGTCTACATCAGAAATTCATGAAAAGGTGAATTATTGAAAATGTTATCCGATAGTATTAAAACTGGTATAGATTAAAAACAGAAATGTTGTGTTGTTTATAACAATTCACCAAGAAGGAGTTATAATTTTTCTGTAGGTATTAAATGAAGCAGTGGGTGCATTAATGTGGCACACTATAATTTTGACAAAAGAAGATCTCGAAAAATTCAAAACATTACGGATCATTGTAAGAATTGGATCTGGGGTAGATAATATAGATGTCAAAGCAGCAGGAGAACTTGGCATCGCTGTGTGCAATGTGCCTGGATATGGTGTTGAAGAAGTAGCCGATACTACTCTTTGTCTCATTCTAAATTTATATCGACGTACGTATTGGTTGGCAAACATGGTACGCGAAGGAAAAAAATTCACAGGTCCAGAACAGGTAAGTGTTTGAAGATATACGTAACTCAGTTTTTGTTGTTTTCAAAATCGAATTGTGTCTAATCCAATATTTAATGTTCTTTAGGTCAGGGAAGCTGCAACAGGATGTGCAAGGATACGGGGAGATACACTGGGTATAGTTGGGTTAGGTAGGATTGGTTCTGCAGTTGCCCTGCGTGCCAAAGCCTTTGGCTTTACTGTCATCTTTTATGATCCCTACCTACCAGATGGAATTGAAAAATCTCTTGGTCTTAACAGGGTCTACACATTACAGGTTTGATATCGGTTTCCCTTTTTAAAGATTATATCATAGATGTTTCACTTACAATTTATATAATTTTTTATTATGGTTTATTACAGGATTTGCTATTCCAGTCAGACTGTGTATCCTTGCATTGTACCTTGAACGAGCACAATCATCACCTAATTAATGAATTCACCATCAAACAGGTATTATAATTTAAATTCGAAAAGTTTCTTTTAAACCAATTTTTTTCTCTACTAATTTACTGTTCAATAAGTATACAATGTACAATGATACTGATAGTAAACCTTGTCAGAGAGTAAAAATACTTGCGATGTTTTGAGAATTACGCGTTGATTGAAAATTTTTTAAAAACTTTTTACTCTACAATGCGTGAGAAATAATATAAATTTCATGTATTTCATCAATATTTACGTTTGATGTTGTAGATGAGACCTGGCGCCTTTTTAGTCAATACAGCAAGGGGTGGTCTGGTTGATGATGACGCATTAGCCGCAGCGTTGAAACAAGGCAGAATTCGCGCAGCAGCGCTTGATGTACACGAAAATGAGCCATACAACGTTTTTCAGGGTCAGTCCTCGCAGTGTGAGTTTTATCTATCCATACCTAACCCCCTCTCACGTAACTAATGTTTTCCTTCATCATCCTGGTCCTTCTTCACAATTGGATAATGTAAACTCATGCAACAGAGGTAATGCTTAGCACTAAAAATAATGGTCTAACGTTCTGTTTGAACTATACATAAAGTGTCCAATTTTTTTATGTTTGAATAACATTTTGAAATTGAAAAAAAAAAAGTGACACTTAACATGATTTGATATCAGAGAAATTAGATATTGGTTGCACTGCATATTTAATGTGAAAAGAAACAAAACTAGTTATTGTAGGAAAAATAAGTATTCAGAAATCTAATTATGGAATCATATAATAGAAAAAGGCGATAATAAAAGAATGTTTACATCGAATATAATAGTGACAGTACCATTAAATGTTACTATACATTTTAACATATTATTGGAAAAAATTTGTTTTTAAAATATTCCTATAATCCACTTCTCAGAAATGGTAATTGAATGACAGTTTCTTAATGATTCACGAGTATAGTGACATAGTACTTTAATATTAATGAATTCAGTAATGAATCATATTACCGTGTAACCATTGTATATAGAAACAGGTTTGCTTTTGCCGATATTGAATTTGCTTATTAGAAACGATGCACCGGAAAATTTTTTCATTTCATAAATTTCAGTGGAATAGTAATGCAACGTATTTCCGTATGTTCTGCAGGTCCTTTGAAAGATGCACCCAATCTGTTGTGTACGCCACACGCAGCATTCTACAGCGACGCAAGCTGCACCGAACTTCGTGAGATGGCAGCCAGTGAAATACGGAGAGCTATCATTGGTCGCATACCTGACTGCTTACGAAACTGTGTGAACAAGGAATACTTCCTTTCCTCGACCGGGTAAGCTTCGTTCGTATGTTAAATAAAGAGAGTTCAGCTTAATTTAAAGCAAAAAA